>VDFB02150597.1:0-28584 GCA_007258455.2 Sequoia sempervirens
TACCACTCTTACCCTCTCCCTGAGGCTGCTCCTCATCTGGACTGTTGTCATCACTATCCTGAGAAGACTCATCATCACTTCTCTCATCCTCGGTCACAACCTCAATAACAGGAGCCTTGCCTTTTCCGAGGCAACGGTGACCTGGCTCCCAACATTCCTTGCAATGGTAACAAATTCCCTTAATTCTGCATTCCTTGTGATACTCCTCATCTGGATCACTTGGCTTGTTTCCCTTCTTCTGAAATGAATTCTCGCCCTTGTTCTTCTGAGGAATGAAAGGTTTAGAAGAGGTTTTGTTGTCAGGTGTGGAGAACTCCATGTCTCTAGCTCTCGTGATTGCATCCTGTAGGGAATCAGTCTTGAAGGCCTTGATCCAACCACGAAGGGGTTCAGATATACCCTCAATGAAGAGCATAACCAACCTTTGCTCTGAAATATCTATCACCATGATAGCCAACCGCTGAAAATCTGAGATATAAGCATCTACTGAACCACTCTGCTTATGTTGTGCTAACTCTCTGAAATGAAGCTCAGGATCCTTCTGATCAAATCTATCTATTAGTTTTTGTGTGAACTCCAGGTAGGATGTGATATTAGCATGTCCCAATGTGACAAGACCATGATACCACCATTCATGCGCTTCACCATCCAAATGTAGAATAGCATATTTAATGGCTTCGGTCTCCAGCATAGGATTAAGCTGTAGGTAAGTGTCCAATTTCTGGACCCAAGCTCTGGCGGTACATTTACTTGACCCATCAAAGGAAGGAATTGCAAGTTTCCCAACCTTTCGCTACCATTCTTGATTTTGTTGCCCTCTGTTATTGTTTCTTGGCCTATTCCTATACTTGATGGTGCAAAAATCTGCCAATGACATGGCAGCATGAAATTCATCCCCCAACGATTGATATTCTCTCAAATAATTTGTGAATCCCTCTCCTTGTGCTTGTTGCTCCTGATTTCTAATAGGTTGTCCACCCAAGAATTGAGGCATGAGAGGCCTCGAGGTTACCCTACTAGCTGCCCTAGCATTGCTTTGAGTTGTATCATTATTATCATGTCCACCATTATGCCCATTCTGACCATTATTGCCATTATTTCCATTGTTATTGTTTCTACCACCAGCAAGTTGTTGTACAAGTTGTGCTATTTGCTATGTTAGTTCATGTTGACCTCTTGCTAGGTCATTCAAAATATGTTGGGTGCTGCCCTTAGGTATTTCTTCTCTATCCCCCATGAATTCAAATGGTCCCAACCCTCTTCTCACTCTTCTATAATGGATGTTAAGAGGATTGATAACTGGGATGTCTTCGTTCATAACCCAACTACACATAGGCTGGTAGGAATGCTAGCTCTGATACCATTAATAAGGGCAGCGAAATTTTTGCTCTAAATTTTTCTGTATTGATACTTTAGAGTTAGACAAACAAGCCCGATGTGTGTAATGTCCCCTTTTCTAGCTCGCATTGTATGATGTTGTCGTTAGCCTATTTCTCCTTGGTTTCGTAGGCTAACCAGGGCTTTTAAGGAATCTTGAGGATTGTTGGCCTAGACAATTTTCGTTGCAGGTTAATCCGGGGCATCTGGAGGTAGTTTTTGCATACTTACTATTTTTAGTAAGTCATTAATGTTGTGAATAGTAATTCATCAGATGGGCCAGGGTCTCCAGTGACAGTGCCTTTTCAATGGAAGATTGGTTATTATCGTCAGATGATTTTAGTTCCATTGGTTTAATTCGTCTCTACATTAATAAAGTTTAAATTATAAAGTTAAAGCCAATCATTTAACTTTATTAATGTGAGCCTAAAGTTAAGTGGGAAAATGAATAGTAAAAGGGGCCCCTTATTTTAAAATACGTGTAGCGGTTTGCCTAGTTTTGGGCTGGAGGTCTGGTCGGGTTGCAGGTCGGATCTTGAATCTGATCCTTTGTATGGGTTGACCGAGTCCTTGCATTTGAGCCTTAATTTGCTTGTTGAAAGAAACCGGGCAAGCCACCAAAGTGAGCAGCGAGAACCACAGCGTCTGAAGCAAAAAGCAATTTTAATTTTTTAATATTTCCTTCACTTTGACTTTGACCCATGCCCATGGGAACCCTAAAAGTGACCTCTAAAACAAATTAAACACCTAAACTACCTCATTTTCATTCATTTGTTTTGCAAACAAGCATTTTCATTCCAAGAGGCTGAGTTCTTATTTTAACTTGTTGGATTGACAAAAGGAGTTGAATATTGATTGTTGAAGCTTCTACAACGATTGCATTGCCATTCCTACAGATTTGCAAGTGTTCATTGGCTGCTACAAAGATTGTTGAAGATTATTTTTGCAAAAAGGTATGTTTTTCTCATTTTTTTCTCATTTTTTCATTCTTTTTTTTTTGTTTTACAAACAGAAACTTTGTTTTGCATCTTTTTTTTTCTGTTCTTCTATGAATGTATACATTGTGCAAGATTCAAAAGAGCTAGGTTTTAATTTTTTAAAAAATATTATATTTTGTTTTCATTCAAATTTTGAATGTGTTGTTTGCAAAACAAATTGCCATAGGAATCACAATGTCAATGGGTTCTACCTCCGGCTCCGTAGCTAAACCAAACCCAAAGTTCAAAACAAGTGCAAATTCTCCTCTATGGCAGTATGTTGAAATGATAAGACAGATTCCAGGTGGTGGTGGTTATGTTTGGAAATGCAGTGGGTGTGAAGTTACATATTCTAGTTCATACCATAGGGTGAAAGCACATTTGTGTGGCATAACTGGAAAAGGCATCTCACCTTGCCCTGGAAAGAAAGATGCCCCTATTCAACCTGAGACAATTGCAAAATACATTATGGAGCAAGAAGCAGCAGATCAACGGGAAGCCCAAAAAGGAAATCACCCTTTGTTAAAAAAAAAATCAAAGGGAATGCAGCCCCCATCTAATCCCAATCCCAATATTGTGGTAGAAGACCACCCATTTATGGCCATTCCAAATCTTCAAGCTCAAAGTGCACAACCTTTTGCAAACAAGAGAGCAAAGGGACCTTTGGAAGTTGCATTTCAAAATGAGAGTAGAGCCCTTGCCGACCAATGTGTAGCAAGATGCATATATGCCAATGGACTATCTTTTAATGTTGTTTGTTCTCCATATTGGAAAGAGATGTTGAGAACGGTTAATGAAGCTCCAAAAGGGTACAAGGGCCCGGGTTATGAGAAGGTGCGTAGCACTTTATTGGAAAAGGAGGTGGAGTTGGTTGAAGATGCATTGAAGCCTATAAGAGATTCATGGGTTGAGACAGGTGTGTCCATTGTTTCAGATGGTTGGAAGGACTCAAAAAATCGGCCTTTGATCAATGTCATAGCGGTGTCCCCTCAAGGGGCAATGTTTTTGAAAGCCGTGGATTGTGAGGGGCAAGTAAAAGATGGGCAATTTATTGCTAATATTCTTATTGCAGCCATTGAGCAAGTGGGAGCCCGCAACGTTGTTCAAGTTGTAACGGACAACGCAAAGAATTGTAGAGCTGCAGGGTTGTTGGTTGAGGAAAGATATTCACATATCTTTTGGACACCTTGTGCGGTCCATTCACTCAATCTTATGCTGCAAAAGATTGGGAATAAAATTGAATGGATCAAACAATTGTATACTGAGGCTGAGGACATTTAGATGTTCGTCACCAACCACCACTTGTCTCAAGGGATCTTTAGAACATTTTCAAAATTGGAGCTATTGAAGGTAAGAGAAGTAATATTTACATTTGTCATTTTCTGATTTTCATAATTTGATTGTTCAATCTAATTTAAATTCTTCTTTAAAGTTTATTTTTAAATATTAATTATTTTTTTTAATTTGCAATAGGTTGCAGAAACCCGCTTTGCCTCTAATACAATCGTCTTGAGACGACTTGTGAAAGTTAGGCAAGCACTTTCTAGCATGGTAATTAGCACCAATTGGTCTATATGGAGGCAAAGCAGCACTGAAAGAGCAACAAGAATTAAGAGCATGATATTAGATGACTCATGGTGGGATCGTGTGGAGTATCTCCTTAGCTTCACCGAGCCCATTTTGAGTATGATTCGCTATACTAACATGGACAAGCCATGCATTGGACAAATATATGATGGTATAGACTCAATGCTTGAGAAGATCAAGTGCACCATAAATGCAAGAGAGCAAGACCCTGAAGAGACTTTCTTCAAACAAGTGCATACAATTGTTGAAGAAAGATGGAACAAAATGACAACTCCATTACACCTTCTTGCCTTTGCATTGACTCCAAAATACTACAGCTCTCAGGTTCTTTCACAACTAGGAAGGCTTCCTCCATATAGAGATTTAGAAGTGGCTGAAGGGTACAAGGCAGCATTTGTGAGACTCTTCCCTGATCGAGATTTGCGGAGTGTAGTCACGGATGAGTTCACTGATTTTGTGCACTCAAATCATCTAGATGTTGATGCCTCCCATGATAGGTTCTTAAAGGATGCTCATTCTTGGTGGTACTTCCATGGACAATACTTCCAAAATTTGCAGCCCCTTGCAATCAAAATTTTATCACAAGTAAGTTTAATAAATTTTCATATTTTAGTTTTAAAAGTTTCATAATTCCATTTATAATTTTTTAATTGTTTACTTTGTCTTCATAGGTTGCTAGTTCATCCACATCTAAGAGGAATTGGAGCACATATTCTTTCATCCACTCAGTAAAGCGCAATAAATTGCTGTCAAAAAAAGCGGAGAACTTAGTATATGTGCATTCCAACTTGCGTCTCCTTTCACACAAACAACCTAACTACAAGGAAGGGGAGACGAAGTTGTGGGATATAGTGCCAGAGGATACTGACTTGGATGCTTGCAGTTCCCAACATATTGCATATGAGGATGAGGATATCCAACAGGAGCATGGGCACAATAGTAGTGCTAGTGATGGTGCCATTGGCACTACTTGTGATTCATCTAGTCTTCCTACTTCATCTAATGTCAATGTTGACATTGATATGGATGATCTAGAGAATCCATATGATGATTAAAACTTTAAAAGTGTTGTAATATTGAACTTGAAGTTTGAACAATGAATATTTATCATGCATGTTTTAAATGACATTCAAGTTTATGGTGGTTTTGTTGTTTATATGATGTTATCAGTTATGTGATATTCTAATTCCTAATTCATGCTTCTAGGCTGCATATATATATATATGTGTGTATTTTTTTATATATTTTGTAATGTGTACTAACGAACCAAGATGACGATTTTTTGGTGAACCGAATTTAACCTTAACTCGCAACTCCAAACCAAACCCAACCGGCTACTTATTTTAAAATACATGAGACATCAAAAAGGCAAAAAGGAAGTTTATGTTTTATCCCACATTGGTCAAAAGTGTGAATGAGTTCTTATGAGAAGCTTATAAAAAGTGTTGCAAGGGCTCATTTTCAGCATGCTTGGTATATGCTTGGTTATTACTTTCTCTTGGAGAATTCAGGGAAGCTTTGGCTTTCAGCAGGTTTGAGGACGGAATCCCTCGAGCTTGAAGGCAGTGGACGGAAACCCATTGTCTGTTGGAGATATCATTCAGGTGTCTCACTTTGTGCTTCAGATTCAAGCTATTTCTGAGGGTTTGTCAGATTTGCAGTAGCTGTTGTATTGCTGCAAAATATATTTGTATCTGTAGTTGCCATAGCTGATGTATTATTGCAACTATTTCTGATTAAATGCAAAAGCTGGATTATTTTGC
The DNA here is from genome assembly GCA_007258455.2 of Sequoia sempervirens. Classification (NCBI taxonomy): domain Eukaryota; kingdom Viridiplantae; phylum Streptophyta; class Pinopsida; order Cupressales; family Cupressaceae; genus Sequoia; species Sequoia sempervirens. The sequence continues at coordinate 5,705 of VDFB02150597.1, forward strand.
AATTTATTATTGTGCTGGAATTTCATATCTTCAGAATAGATTCTTTTTTATTTTAAATTAAAAATCTGAAAATTTAGGGCAGAAAATTGGGGGTTTTTGAGTCAGATCTAGTTTGGCTCATTACAATGTGCAAGCTGATATTACTGTTATAATTTTCTGTTTGTTTATTTGATTTGAAGGGAGCTGCTTTGCCTTTTAATCAAGTTAAGGAGAGACAATTTGATTCAAAATATACATAAGCAATATAATTGAATTGAAATCAAACATTCTCTATCCATTTTCAAGCTATCTCATGTTCTTGGACAAGTTAGAAATAATTATCAGTTCCTTGTAAATTCAGGTCTGTTTTCAAGTCTGTTATAGCAGATTGGAATGTAGACAAGATTCAAACAACAGTGAGAAATAGACTGCAGATTTCAAGCCTGAGACTTGGTATTCAACTTGTTTAAGGGTCTGAGTTTACACAGAAATTCATTTTCAGACTCCAACTCTGAGTGTTCCATGAGACATACACAGCAGATAAAGAAAATACAATTCAGATTTTACTAACAGTTCATGAACTGTGTTTCCAGGTGATATCATGCTTGCAAGAAGGACTTTATGGAGACCACATCAGTCAACAACATAGATGACACTGACATAATTCTTTGTTTCATATTTCATGGTGTTTCTAAACAGCAATATAAATCCGTACTGATGTGAGAAATCTAACACTGAAACATTCCAAGCAAGACACCCTTACTTCCCCAACAGATTTGTAGAACTCACTGGCATTACACAGAACTAAATGGAGAGCATTCACATAAGGCTGTAGCGCAATCTCAGAGAACAAAACTGACTGAAACTCACACAGCAGGTTGAATACTCAACGTAAAAACACATTCAGTTGTAACAAGATATATATAATTGACATATTTCATCATTTTCCAACTGTGACATTACATACAGCCAATATATATATAAAAAATAACCTCTCTCATAGCAAGGAGATTCCGACCCAACCTGTGAGTGCCTTGCAATGTCTGTTTGGACCTTTTTCTCTCCTCAAGAAGTGACGCACCTAATCTTGTGCTGTTCACACGTTTCCTTCAGCCACCAAAGAAAACAAGAACCCCGTCCAGTATGAGAAACACAATTTCGTCCTGCACACAGCAAATGACATTCGATTTCTTCTTAACCCACGACTTCTGCTTCAGACATTGCTGGAATAAGAGGTGCCTAAGGTTGAATAACCAAGCCACGCCATCCAAGAGAATGAAATGAGCTTCGAATCTGATCCACGAAGGCAGCAAAACCTCCAGGGTGAAAACGCGCGACCCTGGTTTCTTCTTGTCTAACAAAAAACTTCTGAAATGCTCCAGCTAGGGATGGTCTCACACATCCGAAACTAGTTTGAGAGGGTCTTAAAACCCTAAGCAGAGAACCCGTGTTCTTCCCGTGCAAGAGAGATAATGTTTTCAAAAAGGTGCGAATGAACTCTCATGTTTCTCTTTTGTAATCTTTCCTTCAAAATTTCGAGTGACTTTAGTAAAGTAATTTTTTTATTAAATATTTCTCAAAGTCACATTTACACCCAAAAGAAAGTGACTTTATAAAGTCCTCATAAAATAAATATTTCAATGAATCACCTTGCCTATTTTTGTAAAGTCACTTTATCAAAATATTTAATTAATTAATTGGCATCACCTCAATCTGAACTTGAAATTAGGCGATACACAACTAATTAAATAAATGGTTCCCTCCAATCCAACGTTAGCCCGGGAACAAAAAGGCTACGTGACCTCCTGATGTGCTATCGTGAAGGGGACATTACATCAGCTCAGCCTTGCAACGAACCTATTAGCCAGCCTGCGAGACACATCAAACGAGAACAATTGTTGATTGTTAGAGCATGCAAAACGGAAGGTAAATCAATGCATATCAAGACAAAAGCGCCCCTGCTAGCTAGGGGTGCCCTTGAATTTGAGTCACCTGATGAAGTTTTCAACAACTGCTTTCTACAAGGCATCTGTTTAGCTCTCTTTCAGTTTCGCAATCAATCCAACTGGACGTTCACAGGACCTGTCAAGTAATCAGAGATAGAGATCAAGCAAAAAATACCAAAAGCGAAAGATGAATGATGAATATGGAGAAATTAGCTAAATGTTAAGGAAAAGCGCCCTTGTTGGGAAAAGACACCCATCTAGGCTCACCTTTGCAAAAATCAGGAACCCTAGTTTCTCTCTTCCCAAACTCCAACTCACAAGCTTCAATCAGCAAAACATATCATAACATAAGGGGGTCGAACTTTCTCTTGGTCTTTTATAATTTCTCATTGAAAACACTATTCATTAAAATGGCACTATTCACTTAAGTAATGTTCTTTTTCTCACTTTATCAATGAATAGTAACTGAAAAATATAAAGTGACCCCTTTAAATAATAGACACATGGTCCCTAAGACTGAGAAAGTGAAATAAATGGTGAAGACCATAATTTTAAGCTCCAATAACACGGCAAACGCACAAATTCACCTCGTCACCATACTTCGGATACCAACACTGCATTTTACCGACCAAGTGCCCAATCAAGTGACCCCCTAACCAGAACCATTAGCCTACGAGGGTCGATGTAATAGGCTAATCCACTGATTCTCAAAAGATTAATTAGAAGGGGACATTACATGCATTTTGAGAAACGGTCGCCCCAAGTGATCCAACCATCCCATTCCTACTCCTATATCCTCTTGCTCTGTTTTTCTAGAGGAAATAGGATAGATTAAAAGTTAGCTTAGTTGTAGTTAAGATCTCTAGAAACTAGAGAAAACCTTAGCTGCAACGCATTGTGTTTATGCACCCTTGTGTCCTGCCACTAAGTAAAAAAGATAGGAACGTAGTGCATTTTACTTTTACGCAAACATCAACAAAAAGAGGGAGCTTCCCCTCCATAATTTGAAGAGCAGTCATTACACACTGTGCATAGCTATCCGTTTCCAATAAGCATTCAAGAGGTGCTAATTGAAACGCCAACATGTATACAATAGAAGTAAAAGGCTATTGATTCATGATGTTGCAAGTATTCAAAGCAATTTTCAATGTCTAAGTTAGCATTTGCAATCCAATCCATCACACTCCTCTTTTTGATGATGGATTATTGAGTGGGATCCGAAACATCGATTGCAAACTATACATAGTTAAATCCAAAATCATATGCACTAGTCGAAGTCAGTGTTTTCAGCCCTATTTTTAGTTAAGAAATAAGTAAATAACAATTTAAAATCATTCCATCCAATGCCTAAAGAGAATCATTGTTTACACTTTGTTATTTACAGTAGAGACAAGGCATGTTTTCCTTGTTTATACAAGGTTTTTTGAGTAATTTTTAATGCCATTTATGAAGGTCAGTTGATAATCTATAATGATCTTAGAGATATCAATTGAGTTGATTAAGTTCTATACCTTGAAACCCTAAGGCAAGTTGATGTAGTAAAGAGGAATTCATCATCATTGAAAATTTGTTTAAATTACTAGCATACTATCAAACCTAAGGTTTCATTGAGGTCCTTGAAAATGTTGACGTTTCTACAAGGTCTCAGGTTTCAAATTGCAAAAGACTAACATATTAGCATGACGAAGTATTAGTGGATTCACCATGCTGATGGTTCTAGTTTCAAGTTGATATGGGTAGGGTATTCATTAGATTCATGCTCATAAAATCTCAAGAATTTTCAGAGGCTCTAGAAATTTTGCAATATTTGAGAGGTTCCCGAGGAGTTAATCAGTTTCAAAGACTTAAGTTTCTTCAAATTTTCAAAAATGATTTGAAGTGATTAAAGTCTATTCTTCTAGCACAATCACATCTAGTAGGTGTTATCATCAAGCGATGGCTATCTTGAGAAGTGTTGTACCCAAAATAAATTTTTGGCATTCTGCTTAAATTGAGCTAAATCATGTAAAAATGTCATCAAAAGTCTGTTTTAGGTCAAACCAAACATGAGGTCTTTGTGGGTTTCTGTCAAGGAACACTTTTGCAAAATTCTGAAAATTTGAAAATTAGGGTTTTAAGCCCCTATTTTTAGGGAAACCCCCAAAAATAGGACCTTCCCAGAAATGATTGAAAATGATTTTGATGGATTAATCGACTTCATGATCACACTGATCAAGTCAGAATCATCAAAAGACATGTTTTACTCTGGTGGGTCTATTTCTGTTTTTCAGGAACAAAGTTAGGAGCTTCGCAGCCATTAATGGCAGATAGGCCAGTACTAGGTGCTGAAAGCTAAGCTTCAAAAGCTTCAACGACGCAACCACGGTGAAAAAGGACTAAAATGATGCTGTTCGACGAAGGAGATTCTCGTTTCCAGAAAAGGTCAAAATTTGACTAACTCTGGAAATGTTACGAAGGAGAGATGTAATGAACCAGACCAATTTTTTTCCAATTCTTCAATGAACAATTCAGCTCAAGCACAACAGTCACTCGTTAAGTTTAGCTCCAAAACCAAAACAATGTTGAAAGTAACTCTAACCAAGAATGCGCCGAGGAGAGACGAGCATATGGTTAGAGGATCTTATTGCATGCAGTACTGAAAGTAATACAATGCTGAAAGCACTCAATGCCAAGAATGTGCTTCCAAACCCAAGGTGGGCAAGGAGCTACCATATGGCAGAGGAACTGAAAGAGATGATGCAATGCTGAAAGATAAACTCAACACCAAGCATGTGCACTCCAAACCCAAGGTGGGTAAGGTGCTACCATTTGGCGGAGATTCTATTGTAAATGACGCAATGCTGAAAGTAACTCAAACACCAAGGATGTGCACTTAAACCCGGAATGGATGAGTTGCTAGCATATGGTGCTGAGGGTCCAATGCAATAAAATGAAGACTATGCAGTGGCCAGTCTCTTCCACTAAGAGTGGGAAATTACAAAAAACTTCGCAAGTAAATAAGATAGCTGATAGTACTACTGTTCAACTTTACAATGATATAGAAATGCCTGCCAAGATCATTGAGTTAGAAGTATATCAATTCTACAACAATGTATATTGTCTCTCCAATGTTCATCCAAACCCCAAGACTCAAACCCAACTCCCTAAGCAAACTCTATCAATCTGATATGACTGAACAATGACTGAAAATGCATAACCAGCTATAACTCACTCAAATGCTCATAACTCTCTCTAGACTTGTCCAAATGACATGAAATCTGATGCAAATGAACACTATGAAGATGGCAACCAGATTCTAATAAAAAAATGAATCTAAAAACTTGTAATTTTATTTTTCTAAACATTTTCTAGGAAAAACAGAATGGTACGACCTCAAGAGGGGCAATTTTTACTAGATAAAATCAAGGACTCCAAAATAAAATCTGCAAACCTGCAAGAAGGGTCGCCCCTAGCTGAGAAATGGATTAGTAAACTACCCAGAACCATATAAAATTTACTCAATGACTTATGAATAAAAACCTCAATCAGCTACAATGGACCAGCAACTCCAAAAACTGACTGAAATGCAAGAAACTCAACTACAATGTGCTCCAATCTGCTCTCAGAGAATAAGAACAGCAATATCTCAACTAGTTGCTATCTTTCAAGCAAGAAGTCAAGCCCAAGCTAGGAGGTATGCATCCCTCGAAGCATTCACTCACCATTTCGGCAGCATATCGATATAATTTGTTCATGGATGAGAAATGAAGAACAAGTGACTCCCTTTTATAGATTTGTGATGATCTTCTAGAAGCCTCTAGAAAGTGTGCCCAAATTCAAATTCCAAGTTGACTTCAATTTCCCCCTTCAAATGGAATCCAAATTCAAATGCAATTTCATTACTTCTCCAAGTCGCCCTTTTCCAAGAATGAAGTAATTCTTTTAATAAAATAATGCTCCTCTCCAAATTGGCGTCCATTTCCCAAGGTGACATTTTCACTTTAGAAATATCAAAAATAACTCCTCATGAGGCGTCCAACCCTCAAGTTCCCCCTTTTTTAAAAACAACTTGAAGTTGTGATGCTAGGCTAAGGGGATAAAGTGAAAATATAACATTATTAATTTAAAATAACTCTTCTCACCCAAAAATTGCATCATGAAGCCAAAAATCAACATTTCCACTGAACTGCCTGAAGAGGAAAGCCAATTGTACTGAGGCCAATCAAGACCACTGCCAAATATAGAATTTACTAAAAATAGTAAATTCAGCAAGTTGCTCGGATCAATGTGCAAACCGAACCATTGCGAAGCTCTCTGAAAACCCAGAAAGAATCCGTGATCCAAAATCCCAAACTCCAAGATGTAGCCTTTGTAACTTACTAAAAATAGTAAGTCTAGAAAGGTTGCCCAATGCAGTTGCATGTCATACCACTGTGAAGCTCTCTGAAAACCCAGAAGGAATTTAGAATCCAAACAGCCAAACTTCAATATGGAAACCCTCGAATCTTCAAAAGAAACCACGAAGCAACCTGGAACCCTAATTCTACCTCTAACTAGCCGACAACACACCGGGGATAGGCTATCAATCACTGGAAAGTGTAGTGCTAAAAATGGGGACATTACAAGAGATCAGTTCACAATGCTGAAAAAGAGCCCTTTTTAGACAGGGGCGCCCTTGATTCTTAAGGGTCAAATGCAGCTTGTTGAATCATCCAAGACAGTCATCCTCGACGTTCGCTTGCTGGCTCGACAACGAAACAAACAGCAAGATCATCTGATGAGTTGATCACCGACAGTTATCCACAGATCGAAAAGAGGCAGTTGACGAAGATACCAAGAAATGGCTGTCAAAGTAAAGATCAAGGTGGACAAAGCGCCCTTTCCAAGGAAAGGCACCCTTTGTTTTGGAATTCCAGATGCTGTTAGATGTCTGAAGGTCTCCCAAGATAGTTTTCTCATTCTAGGTTGATCTGGACACCTCGAACAACGCAATTGCATGCACAAGCATCTGACAAGGCAATCTGCAGATAATCAAAATCAAACTAGAGCATATTTTAGATGAAGATCACTGGGCAAAGGAGCAAAAGCGTCCTTTTCAATGAGGGGTGCCCTTGAATAAAGGTGCCATTAACTGGTTTCTAAGTTTTCCAACTCCAATCGTCTTCGGCGAAACGGAGCTGGCTACCTGATAAGATATCTAACAAGATTATCTGATTCTCCAATCAACGGGGATTTTGAATCAAAGCACGAGAGGTCAGATTAAAAAGCTGAAGAACGAACACTGAAAATTCACCAAGGCAAAGGCAAAAGCGCCCTTTCTTGAGAAAGGCACCCTTCCTTTTGAGGCCACAAACTCAACTTTTTAGCTTAGTACCTCCTAGGCACTTCTCTTCAGTTCAAATCCAGCTTGACAGTGAATGTACTAGCAACAACTCAGTATCGTCAGATCAATTTGGATTCAGGATCAAACTGGGGTCATTCAATAGAGAATAATGAAAAAACTTGCAAAACTCAAAAGGGATGCCTAGAAAAGGTCAAAGGCAAAGTTGTTGATTAAAGTCAAGATATTTTGAGATAAACTTGGCCAACTCGCTCCACGATAAGTGGAAATCACCTTTTTGAACTTCAGATCAGGCCAAATCAACTTTTGATCATGAGTTAAGTTCCCAAACTTATGGATCCGAGGCTTGAGTCTATACTAAGAAGATCTAGGCGTCCCTCCTCATTATTTTGTTGCAGGAAGATGATCAAGAACAACAATAAACTCTCAAGGATGCCATTTTCAGATTTGGCCAAGGTTTTTGACCGTTCGATATTTCTTGCAGATCTGAAGCAGAAGAAGATTGTTAATCTGAGGTTGGATTCAGAGAGAGATTTTCTCAGGGAGTCAGATTAAAAACTTCCAATCCATCTTCTATCTACTTCCTCTCTTCTTGTCTTAGGTTTTCTTGCATGTCACACAAAGCAATAGGCTACCACAAATCTGATAAGCTAGGCGGATCTTGTCAAATTTTCCAGTGAAACCCATCTGGTCAAATTTTCCAGAATCACCAAACTTGCTGCCCCTATTTTTTGGGGGTTTTTACAAAAAAGTTTCAGAATCAAAATTCTGAGGAACTGGTTTTGTTTAGCATTGAAGCACGGACAAGACCCATGTGCCAGGATTTTTCCCTAAAAATACTTCGGGCGTGGGTGGCCATTTTAGGGGTTTTCGTGAAGTTGTCCTAACATCCGTTTACAGCCTCAACATGCAGTTCCCTCTTCTACAATGACACTCTGGCCCTGGGTCTAATTGAGCAACCAGACCTTGCACCAACAACTCTCCAACCAGATCTTACACACATTGTTGGAGAGAAAACAGACATCATTAGCAGTCTGCGGATCTTTATCTTTGAAAAGAATACATCTCCTGCTCAGTGGAGAGCCGCAACAATTACTTTGGACGAAGAAGAATGAAAGGTTGATCTTGCAGCAGAAAGACTAGTATTACCACCTTCCGTGTGGCAGTAAGCACCTTGGCTTGCCAGCTGCGAAGAGGACATTCCAAACACAAAGCCGCCAAAGTTACCAAGAGCAACAACTTGCACAAAAAGAGGAGATGTCGTGTCATTAAAGCATTGACTATCCGGAAACGGAAGAAGTCAACACATGGATCAAGAAGTTGTTGACCGAAAGTGGTGAAGTGTGAAAAGACACCTAGGAAGGACGCCCTACCTTCCAATTGGCATTTATGATACTTGAAGTTGACTTGATGCCTCATTCCAAGTCAACTCAAGAGGACATTTAATGTAATTGGAGTTAACTTGATGCCCCTTTCCAAGTTAACTTCATATCCCACAAATCATGTATTGTCAGATCCCATTGATCAAGGATGTCTAATCGGCTTCCATAATTTGTGGATCTTAGATCTCCACTAAACGTGGATGTCAATTTTGGAGGTATACTTTACATTAAAGTTCACCTTTAGTTTACTTTCAGTCAACTGAAGTAGTTTCCAGTTGACTCTTTGTTTACTTTCAGTTAACTGAAGTAGTTTTCCAGTTAACTGCTTGTTCCCCCTTTTTAGGAATAAATCTTGCTAATTGATTGGCAAGAACTCATTGTTAACTCAAGGAGATTTTGGGGTTGCCCACTCCTTTGAGTTCTATAAATAAGAGCCTTGGGTTCATTGTTTGTTTAACTTTTACTTGTATGCAAAATTGCTGCGCCATTGTTGCCAACAACTTTGAAAGCGATATTTGTTCACTCTTGGATGAGAGTTTGTTGGTCGATTGTAATTGTGCATGATTTCGTGCCTTTGCTGTCCCTTTAGAAAAGTTGTCATTGATGTCAAAATAAAAGAATGGAGTCATTGAATAAAGTCATTGATGACAAATATCAATGATGAGTATAAGAGGGACGTGTATGCACTGGTGATAAAAACCATGTATCAAGAAGACAAAATGTTGAGGTCAATAAGATAATGAACAAATAAAATAAATCTGAAGGAAGAGATAACATCGATTCTGAAATATTCAATTGAAGACATAATGTATCAGTATCTTCTTCACATTGTTATTCGATTAAAGAATGTTGGCAATTCGCAGTTTAATAAAGGCGAAAATATGCAGATATGGATAAGTCACAGTTTAATAAAGGCGAAATACATTTGTTATTGAATGCTCATGCACCGACAATTGAAGAAATCATAAGGAAAATATCATTGAGCTATTTCTTTGAAACTGCCGCTATATTCAAGATACCCGCTCAACAGGTCAAATCACATTCGATAATAATAAAGATACGCTAAGTCATCTACTGCTGAGTATTCACGGGATTTTTTCTATAGCCGTCCATTTACAAAACATTATATTTATCGGCTTATTCAGAAGAATATATTCGATGTGTAGGCATTTAGTTCTTCTATGAACTGGTGCCTTCGAAATTGAAGAAACCGAATTATCAAAATCGTCGATATGGAGATAGACGTAAGAAGCAGTCAAGCATATGTATATATTGATATAATCGCCCAGATAAACAGATCGCTAATAATCCATAAAAGGCAAACAATCATTCAATAAGGAGTTGTGATTTAAATAAGAGCATCGATTAAATGCGTTGCTAAATAATGTATTGATTAAAACTCAGAGCGGTAAACTATTGTTTCATGGTCAAGGCACGTCAAAAACAAATTAAGACAAATACTGTTTAGCAAAAACAAATTCGTTTTTGAAAGGACGTGTTTTCAATATAAAGAGATGCGATTGAAGCAAACTGAAGAAGTATACCCTGCTGAAGAGATACGAGTTAAATTAAAAAACGTATTATCTCAATCAAAAGTCTTTATTTAAAAACTGTCATCTTACTCAAGAGGTGCGGAAAAAATCAAACTAAAATATCTTTTCATAAGATACGATTTTTGTTTAGCTTTAAAGGGAAGTTGCAATTCATGAACACGTCTCTCCAAAACTAAGACGTGTTTTTCAAGTATCTTTTCAAAAATTGTATTGCTTGATAAATCTTCAGACTACTGCAAAACAGATTGTGTTAGAAAGATTTAAAAATGAAGTGGTGTGATTAATCAAAGGATGGGATTTAAAAATGAAGTGATGTGATCAATCAAGGGATGTGATCTTTTATCAAGAGAAGCAGTCTTAAAGCAAAGTATATATTCATCATTTATTTCAGGCTTGATGCATGGTTGAGTTGATCAAGAAGTCATAATCAGAAGCCTTTCTTCTTGTGTGGGCTAAGTGAGAAAAATTATATCACAAAGGCAGATTGGAGGATTGGCAGATTGCAGATCTGATTGAGGACAATTGCTTCATCCATCAAGTCAAGGTTGGTGCCTTGCATTAGGGGTTGGTGCTCCTTGTAGGCAGGTGTCTACTAAATGTTGTAGAGGTCTAGGTGTTCCTTGTAGATTTCATTCTACTAAATCATCTAGTTGTAAATCTGTAGGTTGGTGCCTACTTGAAAAATTATTTCAATAAAATTGTGTCAACTTGAGGAAATTGATTCAAATCAAAAAGGTTGATTGTAGCAAGTTTAAAAGATTAAAAATAAAAAGTTTTATTATTGATTTACTGATTCACCCCCCCCCCCTCTCAGTAAATCTTTTGTGCTCTTCAAAATGATCTAAGAGGTGTTGCCCACCTGATTATTAGATGCATTATTTATATGTATCTTGTCTTCTCTTATGAATTAGTCTTGAAAATTGAGTTCTAAGGGATTATTGAGAAGTAGATGCATGATTTTATGTATTTCCATTGTTCTCCTTGCAATCTTGAACTTGAGTTAGTTCTAAGGATTTGGGTAGGAGAGGTATGGGAGATAGTGGCTTTGGGCATATTCCCTTTTGTTGTGGGAATGTTTGGCTAAGTTGATCTACTTTCTGTGAGAGGTCTACATCTAAGTTCTGCCATGTTTCATTATAAGTTGAATGGTTAGATGTTGATATCCTTTCAGTTTGGGAGTGTTCAAGGAGATCTTACTTTACACAGTTTGGCACATGTTAGTGTGGTATAAGAACATGGTTTGATTTGCAGGTTCTCTCTTTGTGGGAATATTGTCTTCTTCTTGAAGGTTCTTATGTTATGAGAGATGTATTTTGCATATCATGTATGCTTCTTTGTAATGTCCCCTTTTTAAACTTGTCCTCTGAATCAACGCATTAACTGAATTTTCTCAAGACGTAATTTCCTGTAACCCGATCTGTCTTTTCTTTCCATACGATCTCAGATTAATAAACATAAATAATAGAGTATGTACAACTTTATTTCCATCGAACTGCTATCCATTCCTTATTGCTGATGGTTTGATAAGATATACACAGTTTGCTGTTATCTTTGGTGATGAGCTTTCCAAAGAATATCCTTTAAACATGATTCTGTCCAGAATATATTCCTCTTCTATTCGGTATTTCTCATATCTCTTTCTTAAAACTACACACTCCTCTTTCAAGTCTGCACATCTATATCTCTCTGGAATCTGCATATCGTATCTTAGATCTACCTATCAGATGTATATCCTTCTTTCCCTCAATCCTCATTATCATTTTATATAGTTATACTCTGTTGTGAAAGAGATGTCCCTTTAGAAGAGGATGCAACCTTTAATAAAGTCATGCCCCTTCAACGGGTGCCTTATTAATAATCGTTGTATGTATTATCTTTTAATTATATTATGGGATTTTTTAACAATCGATGACTTATGTTAGATTATGATTTATCGTTGCCTTAAATCATTCCTAATCGTTGCCCTACATATTCGAATTTCTTCCTTATAATAGTTGACTAACTTTGTCTTATACATGGCGGCAATAGAGTAGTATTTTTATCGCAGCCAGGGAACAAATCGCAATTTGCTCATTCGCTTTGATATGGATTTCTATATCAACACCATCGTCTTCATTATCTTCAATAATATCATTTCCTAATTCTTTGTTTTGAATGCATTTATCATATGCTCGAATAGTCCCTAGACGGATAGATATTTAATAGTGTTCAACTAAGGATATATTCCATAAGTCATGCCGTTATGCACATTCCCTAGTTCCTATTGTGCGCAACCTTGACTGAGTTCATATCCTTTAGACTATGCCTATATGGCAATCCATTCTTTACATACCACAATTTTCTTTGTTATCGGCAGACTCATAAGCGCCTCCACCTTGCTATCTATTTCCACCCCCCCGTTTTGAAAGAATTAAGAGCCTCTTAAAAAACATGCGATGAGGTGAGAGGTTGCTTTGCTTCAGACATCCCTCTTGCTCGATTCACCACATCCTTTAATAACTTCTGCCATTATATATTTAATATTAATTATAATGGTTACAATATTTAAAGTATTTATATTTTGATATTGGTGTATTTGAATATTATTTCTTTTATGATTTTGGTCTTTACAATATTTATATTATAATATTCATTATCATAATAATTATGATAACTAAATATTGTAATTATAATATTGTCTAAGTTATTATAATAATATTAAATTATATTTTATATCTTATGCTTCTTAAAATATATTCGTTATTATTTATATTATAATGATATTCATATTTTAATATTTATCTTTGATAATTTAATTGAAATATTATCTTAATGTTGCGATTCCGGGGACATGACATTCTTTGACACTGTGATAGAGGAGTTAGCCGCATCCTCTATGTGAAGTGCTATAGGAGGACTTGTTACACCTTACTACAGTGAGAGGGGCACCTCTCTTGGACTGGTTACACCTTACTACAGTGAGTTACTTCAAAGGTTTTTCATCACATGTCTATGTGTGTTATTACCTTGAAGTCTTATTTTGCAGGATGGTGGATATACAGGGACTTGTTTGCAGATTTGGGTTGTTATGTTGATAGCACGAAGTTCTACCTATGATAGTTTGGTTACAGAGACTTGGGAAAGGTATTGATTGAGAAAGTTGACACTTTGATCAATACTATAGATAAGTTCTCTTGGTGCAGGAAGGCCATTGGCCTTGAGTCTTGTACTTGATTTATAATAATGATTCCTTGTTTAGAATAATTGCAATGTATAATGTCAAGTGGGAGAATGTTGGGAATAGGATGCCATTTAATTGCAATCCCTAAACATATTTCATCTTATCTCCTAGAGATCCTTGGGAAAGTGTTCCCCAACACTAGGATTAGAAAGAGACTAATTGAGATAGAAATGAACATGTAAAATTGACATTTGTAGTATTCTAAATGATATTGGGAGATGTGGGGGCGTAAAGAGCTCCTGAAATAGGAGCACATGGGGTGCCCACATGGAAGGTGGAACCCACCTTGCTTAAGTTAACTGTTTGGAGGATTGATAACACTTCAGTAATGCATGTAAAGATCCTACAAGTTAGGGATTGATATTTATATGAGAGGAGTTCAGTTTAGTTCAGTTCAATTACGGTTCAATTATCTTCAATTGCATGTAGTTAGTTTGAGTTGCATGTTAGTTGACTTCAGTTGACTTCAGTTGCATGACTAATGGCTTCAGTTGCATGACAGATAACAGGTGGATACATTCAGTTAAGTGGAGATGATCAATCATGCATAATGTTTGCATGAATTGGTGCAGAGATATGTTTCAGTTAACTAAGATTGACTCGGACCCACCTCGGGCGCCCAAGTTGGCATCTTTGAGTTAACACCTTTTGCATGAGAAGATATTTACAAGGCTTAGTTAAGTGGGCCCATTCTTGGGCACCAACTTTGAGGTGATGCTTGCAAGATATTTTCTTGACCAATGATCAGTTAAGAGTTCAGTTTGGGGCCCTTAAATTGAGGACACTTTGGTTTTGACTTCAGATTACACATTGGAACTCTACTTGCACAATCTAGGCATGGATTTTGTGAGGAGTTTTTATGCTCTTGTAATTGACAACTCTTTGGAGTTTACAATGCTCATATTTGCCTATTTATTGCAGCAATTGCATCAAAGTTTATAATCTTGGATGCAGATTAGCAAGTTGAGCTTGTACATGTGTGAGGGTTTAAAGCATGGCATGGGATGTGTGGATTCATGCTTGGTCACATGGAATGCATGGATGGCTTGTGCTGCAGAAAGTGTATGAGAGTTTTGTGCAGGTTGTGAAGAAGGATTGTTGAAGGCAAGGAAGCATACCAATCAAGGATAGATACAGTATTATTGTAATCTTGTTCTAAGGTTAAATAATAAAAGCACTATTGATTCTGGTGGAGTTTTTTCCCGAAAGGGGTTCTCCATGTATATGTTGTGTCACTTCTATCTTCTTGTCTCATTCTTCTACAATCTTCTATCTCTTTCTACAATTGGTAAAATTAATCTAAAAAGATTAATCATACACAAAGAATTGTAACAAAGAACACTTAATTAGATCTATAGTCTCATAGTTTTACAAGTTTTAAGCTACAATTTCACCTTCATTTTCAACACTTTCCACATGCAATGGTTGGGCCAAAGATATATGTGGAGAATTTTCTAAGTCTAGAAAAACAAAGCTCATTCTTTAGTGATATCATGAATAGGGACAATTTAATTTCCAGTAGAACTATAAATGAGTAATGCATCTATCACTTGTCTAAACCATAGAGTTCTCTAGACATTTTTCATTAAGTTTGTTGAAGAACCCACATGGCTGGAAACATCATAGGTGAGCATAGGAACTCCAATCAATATTGAAAGTTTGAAAGCAAGGGTGCATCTTCCATCATCTAAGGCTCCTATTCACAAACCAGACGTACAAAAATTTTGTCATGCAACCATAACAAGGATCTATCTACTTCTAGCAAGTCCAAGTACATAGATGAAATGTGGTGACCAAGTGGTAATCCTTATTAAAATATTAAATGTAATATTAATGGTCATCTTAGCTTTAGTTAGTCTTTAGTTAACTTAGTCATTTTTTAGTAAGCTCTGTTTACGATTTAGTTGTTATAGCATCTTCTAATTTCTGCTTTAGTTAGCTTTTGTTAACGATTGTTTCTTTTTAGAAACATTGTCTTGTAATTTCTTTATAAGGAGCCTTCGTCTCCTTTTGTAAATAAAATAATTATGAATATCAATTATCTTTTCATGGTATCAGAGCTCAAGCTCGAACCTGATTAGTTTTAGAAAAAATTTAGATGTGTTTTTTTTCCTATTTTTTTAAAATAAAAATCGAAGTTTTGTGAGCTGATTTTGTTGAAAATTGAAGTTTGTTTTGGAGATTTTATGATTCCAGTCTGCTGTTTGGCGTGATCCTATCTTCTCTGGTTGTGCGGATCTACATTATTTCTGGGTGCTCTTCGTTGAATATTGTGGACAACCTGTTCTCTTTTCATAGCAAATTGTGACAACTTTTGGTTCGTGGCTGTTGGGCATTTTCTTTTCTTGGTTGTGTTTACCTAAAAATCGTGGAGATTTTTGGAAGATTTCTAGGTTGTTGATTGAATTATGTGCTTGTGTCAATTTTTGAAAGGGTATTTTCAGATTTATTGCACATCTTCATCTATGTTTCTGTGTTTTTGGGTGATTTTGCAAAAATCATGTTTTCATGGAAGCCTGAAGGGTCGATTTTTTGAGCCAATTTTGACAGAATTTTTCTAGGAAAAATAAAAATTCTGCAAAGAGTTTTTTGACGATTTTTTCCTATCTAAAAAAATCGTGGGTTGCTACTACAGTTTGCAGACTAGTTTTTTTGGCAATTTTTTTCTCAACAAAAAATCATGCACCTGAAGATTTTAAAGAGTTTTTGAAATTTTTTCTATAAAAAATTTGTAGTTCAAAAGTTTTTTGAGGACTTTTTTCTGAAAAAATCTTACTTTTTTAGAGTTTTCCAAGGTTTTTATGAAAAATCTTACAGTTTGTGAGTGTTGTGCCAGCTGATGTCCAGAGTTTATGCCAATTGATCACATACTTTACCTTGTTTTTGGAAAACGGGAGGGATGGCTGCTTTGTCCAACGTCATGTTGGAAAGTACGCAGAAGTTCAAAAAGTTCTACTACCTGGAAGCAAAAGATACTCAGTTTTCAAGTGCCAGTGTCTAGATTTGGTTGTTCTGCGGGAAAGGACCAGTAATCACAAGGTGGTTATGCTTCTCCAAATATCAGTCACCGATGATATGTTTCTAGAAGACTTTGGGTAGACTTAGTTTTTTGTTTGTACGATGACCATTAAGGGAGGGTTTTAAAATATTAAATGTAATATTAATGGTCATCTTAGCTTTAGTTAGTCTTTAGTTAACTTAGTCATTTTTTAGTAAGTTTTGTTTATGATTTAGTTGTTATAGCATCTTTCTAATTTCTACTTTAGTAAGCTTTTGTTAACGATTGTTTCTTTTTAGAAACATTGTCTTGTAATTTCTTTATAAGGATCCTTCATCTCCTTTTGTAAATAAAGTAATTATGAATATCAATTATCTTTTCAATCCTGCTTATTTAGAGTGTGCCCCTTGAAAGTTATGAGTACAGTTCAATATGATTATTCTCTGACTTTCTCAACAACATGAGCACCAAGTCCACTAAGTTTCAAACAAAAATGGTGCTACAAAGTCCTCTTTAGAGTGTGCCCCTTGAAAGGTATGAGTACAGTTCAATATGATTATTCTCTGACTTTCTCAACAACATGAGCACCAAGTCCACTAAGTTTCAAACAAAAATGGTGCTACAAAGTCCTCTTTTTAGACATGATTTAGGTGCAACATGATTCTCTCATCTCTTTCTAAAGACTACTACTCCTCTCTGATGTAATAATAAAAGTAAGGTTAAAAATTCTATAATAAAACAAATGTTTAGATATTAAATGCCTTTGTCTTTACATTCAAAGCACAATGCATGTAGATGCATTCATTTCAAGGTATATGATGTTCCACCTCAATACTAGGTCAAGGATTCAAAACAATCTTAAGATTGAACATGTTGGTTTATGCTCACAGCTTTATCAAGTAAGCATTGTCATATAGGTTTTATAGGTCAAAAACATATCCCTGTCAATTGTCAACCAGTAAAGCTGCTTAAAACACTCTGTAACTGGAAAAGAGGCCAAATAGATGATGGTTGCCATTAAATATTAAAAGTCTTTAACAATCTTCCAGAGATGGAAAGTAAATAAAGACCATTATGTAATCAAACAATGCAGACAATGCTTATTGAAATGTCAATTGCCATTTGGAAACCTGACCTTCTCAGTAAGATCAAGTGCTCCACTTATGATAGTTGTCTCGTCATGTGTAAGTTCCCCTCCTTTACCTGCCTAGAATCAGCATAATGAAGTTGACAAATAAGCAGAAGATTATAAAAAACTACCAATCCCTATATAATAACTAGTGAGTAGAGCATTTTACATTCAAGAAGACATTTAGCTGATTGCTACTTGTATCAATCATAGGGATGATGCCTTGTGAAACCTCATATTATGGAACTCTTGTATGATTAAACAGCCATCATTATACAACACAATCATGTCATGCATGCATAGAAATCTATATTAATAGAATTATGTTCGCAGAAAATACCCTTCGAATATCAGATTACCTCTTTCCCATGAATTGAAACAAGAGCCTTCAACTGTGCACGCCTAAATAATGCTGATTCGTTATGACCAAGTACACAATCAAGAACCTAAAATCAGAAGATGTCCAACATGTTATTTACATCCATGATTATTTTTCCTCAAAAGTCACTAAAGTTGTATTCAAAATGAGCCGTGCAGCAACTATAAGAGAAAAGTACATGTAATTATGAACAAAACCTGTCCAAAGTATTAAGTTTGTTTTATTTGAATTAAGCTGGTAATTCAAGAGCTAATACACTAGTTGACAAACTTAATGTATTATGAGCAATAACTGAAAGAAATCAAGCACAAAACTGACAGTACTGAATAGCTGAAAAATTAATCTTTATTTCAACTGACAGTGTATACAAAATGGGCAAAATCTGTTGGAGAGATGCATGCCATCTACTCTGATTGCATGCTTTTAATTTGACTATTATAGCTTTACAATACCAAAAACTGGGAACTTACTAAAAATATTAAATTTGGGTTCTTGATGAAAACTGAAGAGTCACCACACTTGATAATGGCACATTCCCTTCTTGGAATTTGAAATGGACAGCAAGCAAGATAAGCACAAACTTATCAGAAAATTGAAAATGTTAGTTGGAGTTATTTAATTTTAGTGCCTTGCTGTCAGGATCAAAACTACAAACACATTACTCAAAATTCAAAGTTGTATATGCATTAGAACGCTTAGGTCATGAACTAATTAATCCAATTTGATTGATGCACTGCCAAGTTCCATGCTAGAGGGCCTCAAAAATGTATAAAGTACCCAAAAAATAGATTTTTAGGATTTTTCAGAATTCTATTTGAAACTACCACTTAGATGACTCAAGATGTTCTTTGGATCATTCATCCCTCCTTGAGAACAAATGGGTCACATTACTCCTAGTTTTTGCACAAGATGAGAAAACATTTGATGAATTTGACCCCAAGCTGATTAGTTTCCCTAATGTGGAAATTGCCTTGCCTTCACCACTCAATAGAGTAGAACCTACTCATTCACCTCTTTGACCAATATGACAATGATTTGATTTGTAGGAACTAGAGTGGTAGTGCTAGGGTTAAATTCTATGCTCTTGAACAACTAAACACCATTTAATTTGCCCATCAATGATGGGAAGTATGGCCAGACCAACTATGTATCAAACACTAGATGCCACATGAGATAGGATGGTAAGTTGAGCTGAGTCCAAATGCTTTATCACTCACCTAGTCCTTAATGGTGTATGGAACATACTACAAGGGCTCAAGTTTCCCATTTGGGCCTTGAAGCCTCTCTTTTCAACTATTCAACCATACCAAGGCTTATCTCCCACCAAAAATTGATGAAGGACCCAACGTTTGATCATTTTGATTTTTATACTTTTCTCTAGTTGCTACATGATTTTGTGAACCTATATTGAATGTGTCAAATGTAAGAGACCAGGTGTCTCTCAACCCGACCACTGGCTAATAATACTGCGTTTTTTTGTTTGTTTTCTGTATTTTGATTTTTTTGGTGTTTTTGCAATAAACTACAGAATACAACTTAGATCTCGAAGCTAGATGATTTATTAATCTTCCCGAATGATTACAACTGCAATATTCAAACATTCAGACAAAAAGGAAAGCTATTTATTGAAAACCTGGATAAGCTTGCAGGCGCCAGAAAGAGAACTTGAGATGGTACAACTGAAAGAAAATGAGCACTCTCCCACCTCGAAATTGATGCAATGGCTCCAGAAACCCTAGGCGTCCAACTTGCAGAAGTCAGAAGGTGAAAAAGCAAGGCGTCTTGTCCAGTGAAGAAGGTACGGCCTTTGCTGCAGCAAATGTACGGCCCAACCAGCATTAAATAAATCCGTACAACCTTGAATAATGTGCCAGATGCCAAATGAAACACTACCCAAGTGATATTCTCCTTCTGGAAGAAAGATCGATCCAATACACTGATAATGAACTCTATAATATGCTCGAATATGACTCATGTGTGAAGCCACTCTGTTGACAATCTTCAACTGGTATTTCACAGTCTCAGTATGCTTGATTCTAAAGAGGGAACGTTCTTCAAAACCTGTTGATCTACAGAAACCCTTGTTTCTCAAACCCCGATGCTCTCAGAGAGAAATAATGACAAATTCGAATAATCAACATAATGAGTTCGATTTGCCTTGAGGAAATATATAACCTCTCTCAAAAAGTCGACCCTTCTCAAAAATCAGCTCAATTACATTTAATAATAAATAATTCACCCTTTTGCAATACTTAGGCCAATATTTAATAAATGGCATCCTTTTATTTAATGAGTATTAAACTCATTAAATATTAATTTTTTCCCTTCATTATAAAGTATTAAAAATACTTTATAATTTGCCATTTTAATAATAACTTTAATATTTCATTAAAATGACTTTATATTATAAAGTCAAATTAATAATCTCTTTAATTATTATTAAATGCTCTAATAATCCCTATTTGCTCAACAAATCATTAAACCGGGTCGACACTGAGCTGACCAACTGAATCAGGTGCCCTGCCAAAAATAGTAACTCCTACCTGCCCAACTTACTATAAATAGTAAGTACCTCAAAATCACTCTGTAAGTGTCCGCAAAGGCCCAAACCTGAATCAACTGCTGGAGTGATGTTCCCAAACGCTGGATAACTGCCTCAAGTGATCCTCTAAACACTTATGCCAGCCTACGGGGATCTGAATGATAGGCTAACCTCAGACATAACTGTATTGCCTAGGAAGGGGACATTACATCAAACGCTCTCAACAAATCTAGTGACCTTATCCATTTCTTTTTTGCATAGGGTGATGCCTCATCCAACATGACAAGCTATGCTACTTCAATGGGTATCAATGGTTGGAACCACAATTATGAGGATTGTTGAGGAATTAGCTAGACTTGAGTCCAAATTCAAGGCACCCTCAATGAGCTTACAAATCAAACTAATGAACTACGTGAGTTGAAATCCTAGACTTGCCATGTCTACAAAATCAGTGGATAAAAAACATTTAAATAACATCCTTGTCTACTCTAAAAACCTGCTCATACTTTGAAACACTATCTTTCCCATTTTGAGCTTATTTTCACTTTCCCGTTGCTTTCAAATTATTTTCAATAGAGTTGCATGGAAACCAATATTATTTCAAATTCAGATACAATGAATCTTCAAGATCCCTTGACATGGAGACGGCTACATATGAGATTTATAAAAATATAAATATATACAATTATTATACATTTAAGGGTATATGAAATAACTTAAAAAATATCTAATAGTATATATTGTTTGGTTTTTATCATCTTAGTAAGGTCCTTGTGGCTTCAAAGGTGTTTTTCCCCTCGACCATACCTATATCACGACAAATAATGTGCCGAGTGTGTTGTACTTGAATTTGTTCCTCAACCCACTAGGGTTGCTGCCTCCAAACCCCCACTCTAGTTTTAAAAAATAAAAAGCAAAAAAGAAAATTTGTTTTCTTCTATGTTGGATAATGAGATAAATGAAGATAAATAGATTTAAAAAAGAAAAGCATTGGACTTCACAGATTTCACCCTTGACACTGCAGTTTGCTAAAATGTGTGAATGATCAATGGGAGAGATTGTAAAGATAGAGTAAAATTCTATTGCAACTCCTATTCATTCACGTAAACCAATAGCAAAAGGCATCAATAGCATTTAATATGTTCCAGACTCTATGTAAAATTGTTATAACCACAGCCACCTTGAAGATTGGTAGGGTAGACTTGTTTGTAAATTAAAAAATGGTGGAGAAGAAGGGCATAAATGTAAAAGAAAAAACATCAAAGATGCAGAACTCACGAGGTATTTTTACAGGCTATTTTTCATCAATCGGCTAACTTTCCAGAAAATTTTCAAAAATTAGATTCACCAAGTACCAAACTTTCAAAAATATATTTGCCAGGTTTTCGTATGAAATAGACAAGAAAGACAGATTAGCCAAAATATGCATTTAATAATTGTAAAGTTCATGTTCACCTTCAAACTTAGGTCAAATACATATTTTTGAAGGGAAAATTTTCAAGCCAACCATTCAATTAGTTTTGCTTACCAATCTGCAGTTGTAAAATATTTTCCTTCCCTCAAATTTTCCCTATGCAGAAAGCAACATTTGAGGGGCTTAAAAAGTAAATTTGGGTATTGAATAACCTATGCCGATAGAGATAGTTGAATTTGATTCTCCAAGAAACAACCAATATCAAATAAGCAGAGATTTAGTAATAAGGCAGATAAAGCAGTGAAAGAGATGGGGAACCCCAAACGTATGATTGCTAAAATGGAATATCAACGTAGAAAGAAGGTTCAGTTTCTTATTGATTCTATTAGTGAACTGTAGGATTCATAATTTTACAGGGTGGAGGTATTCTTGTTCACGTAGGACTTGGATAAAGGGAAAAAAAATGAAGATGATATATTGGTGATTCACATTATTGTTGGGCTGTGCAGGCTAACCCTCATCTAGGGTCATTTTCCCATGGAAGAGTCATAAAAGTAGTCCATCATTCTCATAAATGCACCAAAAACATAACAGCAGGAACAACAGGCTTGCAAGTATCAAGAACAATCTAAAATATATGCAGAAGTGGCAAAAATAGACCTCTAGAAGTGTCTCCCACAAAATTGTTGACTTTGGGGGCCAAGCCATTATACCCAAGGAATCAAGTTGTTAGCAGTTTAGAAGAATCGAAATCATGTTTTACTGTCACTATCAATGTAATTAGAAAGAGGATATATGTTTTTCTGCAATTGAAATGAATGCAATGTCCCCATGTACCTTTTTTCCACCACATTTCCAACCAATCAACTTACACATAGATAGCATTTCAGATCAACCAACTTATACATATGATTGATTAGCTTGAATATAAATGACCATACCATGCAATTATTGGCCCCTGCAGCCCATTACATGGTTTTTCCCTTCAGTGTGCCTTCTTTCCAGTAGCAATGCTCTT
>VDFB02150598.1:0-46561 GCA_007258455.2 Sequoia sempervirens
GTATGGCCTAAAATAGAGTCCTAGGATGTGGTACAAAAAATTTGATACATATGTGTTGAGTTTTGGATTTGAGCATTCTAAATCAAACCATTGTGTTTATTATAAAAGTGATGGTGATTGTTTCATGTTTATTGCATTATATGTTGGCGATATGTTATTTACTAGTAGAGGGAAAGGTATGATTTCAGAATTGAAATCTCAACTTCCTACTAAATTTGAAATGAAAGATCTTGGTGTAGCTAAATACATTCTTGGGATGGAAATTAAAAGAGATAGAGTCATCAAAAATCTATGGCTTGGCCAAAGTACATATGTCAATTCAATTTTTCAAAGGTTTGATATGCAGGACTATAGACCATTGTGTGTTCTTATTTTAATTCAAACAAATTTATCCATTTCAGATTGTCCAACATCTCCATCAGAGATGGAATACATGAGTAGAGTGCCTTACCAAAGTGTAGTTGGAATTTTGATGTATGTTATGATTTATACAAGACCAGACATTTCCCAAGCAGTGGGAGTTCTTTCCAGATGTATGTCTAATCTTGGAAGAGTTCATTAGGATGCAATTAAAAGAGCCTCCATATATTTGCATAGTACCTTAGATTATTCCTTATGTTATCATAGTTATATGATTGAAGATGAGATTTCCCTTGATATTCATGGTTATGTGGATTCAGATTGTAGAGGTGATGCTGATAGCAAATGATCTACCAGTGCTTATGCTTTTACTTTATTTGGTGGTGTGATTAGCTAGATGAGTAAGCAATAGGTTGTGGTTGATTTGTCCACTACTGAAGTGGAGTATATGGCAGCTACTCAAGCTTGTAAAGAAGCCATTTGGCTTAAGAGACTGTGTTCATGAATATATTGGAATAAAACAAGGTGTAGTGATAATTTATTGTGATAGTTAGAGTGTGATATGTCTAGCCAAGAACCTAACATTTCATGCTAGGACCAAGCACATTGATGTACAATATCATTTTATTAGAGATATGGTCGAAGATGGTAGGGTGAAGTTGGTTAAGGTAGATACTTTGATTAATGTTTATGATTCTTTAACTAATCATGTGAGCACAAAGAGGGTGTTCAGATACTATGGGCCTTTCAGCCTCTTGCAATTAAGAGATGATGATGACACCCTCTCGTTGTCCTTGTAAGGTGTTCAACAAGTGGGAGATTTTTTGGGAAAATGTGTCTCAACCTTGCAATTACATAAGTTATTGTTGATACATAAGGTATCTTTCATCCAACAATGACAAGGGGGCATGGTGTGATCCCCCCATGAGGGGTCCAAGGGGTAGCATGCCCTGGCGAGGGCTCAAGGGCAACACCCTCATAAGCCAAATTTTATATACACTTTATTGTTGTAAATTTGGATCGTTAATCATTATGTCTCATATTTGACGACTGATATTTTATTAGCTTGACTTACACTAGAAGGAAACCCTATTTTATGAGGGAATTGTAAATTATAGCTATCTATTGTGATGTATTTTCAGAGTCTGATTGTGGTCATGTTGCCTATAGATCTGTGAGTGGTGATACTCCTATGAAAATTATATTTCTTTGCAAGTATATTGTAATATTTGTGATTTCTGAATAATATATTGTGTGGCTTTTTGAGTGTGGGGTTTTTCTCCTGAAAAGGTTTTCCCCACATAAATCACTGTTTCGTGGTATGCATGCTATTTATGTTTATTTCTATTTAATTTTATGTAACTATTAAATATCTATAAAAAATTTTCATTATTCTCCTCTCAAGATTAGTGTAGGAAGTTGTTATGCTAACTTAGCTTCCTTACATTTTTTCTCATAAACTCTATCGATATGCTTTTCTATAGTGTCAAGCTTTAGCAGCAACTTCTTGTCTCTTTTACATTTCCAACTACTAATATTACACTTGCATTCTGTTGGAGATTCATCTTTGTTTACTTTATCCATTGGTTCAATGATTGGGTACTTTAACACCTAGTCAATCTAAAAATTCCTTATCATTTCCCACTTGTGCCCTATTTTTTATTTTCCTTTTCTTTTCTTACTACCAACATCATCTACGGTGCCAATATTTTCATCCACTTATCAATTATCTCATTCTAGCTAACCAAGGTATCCCTTAGAACATCTTATGCAGTATTTTCATCCTCATTAGACTAATTTAACTCAATCCCAGCTTTCGATGAGGTATTGTGAATCCCTTCTTCATTAATATTTGGTGCAAGAGTTGATGATGTAGCTCCATTTTGATCTGATGGATCAAACACATGTGTGATCCCACAATAGTGGTTTACACTTTCTGAAAGATCCTGATTTTTGTTGAAATCGCATATTTTTACAAAATATAATGATTTAAGCATTCAAAAGTTTTGTTTAAAGGATTCCAATTGAAGAGGATTCGATCAAACCACCTTAGATCAAACCCCCTTGGATAGAACCCTACTAGTTTTAAACCATACCTATAACGGAATCTCCTTTACACCTATCAAAATACTGATAAAAATAACTTTTAATTCACCTTTTGGAGGAACAAATGAATTCAATTAAAATTTATTTTTTGTAAGTATGTAGTACTTATTATAAGCTTCCCAAAAAGTATAATTTTAAATAAATTTAATTTGATTATTATATTTATTTTTTATTTCTTGTGAATGTAGGTTTTTCACCGAAAATCAAGCTCTTTGTTCTACACATGTGGAAAAATAGAAGATTATCAAATTTTTTTTGAAAAATATCAATGCACTAGATATTGATGTCTCTAATCCAAAAAAAAAAAGATTGAATTTCGATACATACAAAAAAGTTATGTTTTAACCAGTAAATCATGTTTAAATTGTAACTGGTTTGACTTTGAAACTTAATTAAGAAAAAAATATTCAATGAAATGCTATGAAACCAATTCCATGCACTAGATATTGTAGTTACAAATTTGAATTAAAAAAAAATTAGAATTTTATCCTTCATAGAAAAAAAGTTGTGTTAGCCAATAACATCACTCTTTAAAGGATTGATGACGCCGTCTTGACTCTTGCTAAGTTTGATAAAATTAAAATATCGCATACTTATAGAGAAGCAAATGTTGTTGCGGATTTTTTCGCTAATGAAGGGGTTATGAGTAATGATATGAGCACGTAGCTAAATACTAGTGATCTAAGTTCTAATGTCTGCACTTTATTGAATTATGATAAATTACATGGACAAGAGGCGTGTTATCCCTTTAATGAGGACAGGTTGGAATTATTACATCACAATCATTTGATTGTATGGGACCGAGCCCAGTTTTTTAGTCTGCAAGAAAGCCACACACGCTTTGTGGGCTCTTAGATTTGGCTGGGCCAGTTCTAGCAAAGATTATGTCTCTGTCTACCCCACTGTGCTAGCCAAGATGGGTGGAGACATGAAAAGAACTAAGTCGAACAGCTATGAGATGCACACAAAAAATGTTAAGGCTTGGAATAAAGTTAAAAGTGGGGGGTTACTTCCTTTCCTGGAGAAGCTCCATGGTTCTAAATAGGAGGCTATGGATCTTTTTGAGAAAAATTGGAATAATGGGGATCTTACCCTCTTTGGTAGGAAAGTGGAGCTCAATGAAAATATAATAGCTGAAGTGACGGGTTTGTCTACTGATGGGAAGAAGTTTTTTAGGGACAAGGTTTTTTCTGACGATGCTGTTATCAGATTTCCTAAAAAAAAAGAAAGAAAGGCTGAATATTGTGAAAATTTCCAACAGTTACTTTGAAGCCGACACCATAAAAGCCCTTTGGAGACAGGTCCTACAGGTCATCATGGAGTACATAACAGTGGATGGTCATTTTACTAGGGTTTATGGCTAACACTTCACCCTACTCAACCACTTCCACTACAAGGTAAGGATTTGTTTCCCCTACTATCTTTGTTGTTCTCTGAGGAAAAGTTTGGATGATCATAAGAAAAACCCTAGATGATTCCCTATTTTGCATACTGGGTTGATAAGATTAATTGTTGAGCATTACCAAAAAATGAATGTCCCTGCTAATCTAGAAGCCCCTCCTGAGTCCGAGGAAGATGATACTGAACCCAGTTGCTTGGGGTTTCTGCCCAATTTAAGTCTGGCTAGAACTGTCCTTAGCCCGCCTACTATCCTTTCTAAAAAAAAAAAACCTAACCCTATCTCTGTTAAAGCTCATGTTGTGTTTGAACCAAGAAGCCCCTCCCTCAAGACCAGTCTTGTTGATAATAATCCCTAGGCTAAAAACCTTGTCTCCTATTTTGAATATTCCCCTGAATCTGAGGAGTCTGGTGCCAACAATACTGAGCCAAGTGTCGATCCATTGTTGGATAGAACTGAAAGAGTCGGCTCCCCTGTTATTCCAAACCCTGTAAAAACATGTTCCAACTCTGGTAGGGAACCCCCTGTGGATGTTATGAATTTAGCTAAAAATAATTCTGATACCCATTTCAAACTTTTGAAATGGACTTTCAATGAAATTAATGAGCTAAAGATAAAAAATTGGGCCCTTTAAAGTAAATTGGAAGAGTTGGGAACCACGATTGCTGCGATTGAAAAGAAAGATGAGGAACGAAGAGATTTTAGTCTTAGCAAAGACATTCTATACCACATTGACAAGAACAAAAATATTGATACAGAGGTTGAGAAAATGAAAAACACCATCAAAACCATTGCAAAGAAAAACAATCAAATGGCCAGACACAACGCCATAATAATTAATGCATTGATTGAGAAGTTAGATAGAGTCCAATAGGGATCTCTAGTGGTGGATCTGGAGGAAACCAATGATAAAAGCCAGGAGACGGATGTCGGCATCTCAAAGAGAACCAGGGCCAACCTGAAGAGAAAGGCTCCCCCCACTCTGAAGATGATTCAAATTTTTAAGAAGGGAGTTCATGACATGCAAAACTTGGAGGCAGAGATGGAGTCTGTCCTTCAAACTCTGGGCTAATTGTGGTCAGTTTCTTGTTGTTTGCTCTGCTACCTCTTTTTGCTTGACCTTCCTGGTCTGTTGCGGTTGGCTGCTATGTGTTCCGGTCTTTTCTTTTTGTGTAGCTGGTGTTTCTTGTTGGACTTTTATTTCCTATCTTTATTTTTGTAAACTTTGTGGTTTCGAGTCCCTGTAAAACCCGTTTACCTTATCAAGAACATCCTCTTTAAAAATGGTGTTTTGTTAAAAACTAGTTTTTGAATGAGATGGAAAAAGAACTACAATCTTATTCTAAAACTTTTTGAAAAAAATATATTTAGAATCTAGAGACAAAATGTCACAAATCACTAGTTTGCATCATCTTGAAATTCCTCACTGTTTAGCCACTATAGGTGCTTGAAAGTGAATATTTAGTTAAAAAATTCAATTCAATGTCAAGTTTGGCCGAAAATTGTAAACCAATATTGTGGGATCACCCACATTGCCAATTCCAAAGGAAGACTATATGGTAACTCTACTTTTTTGGATGTTTTGGTGGCCTCCTAGTCCCTTCACCACCCTAAGGAGTCTTACCCTTATTGCACTTGCTACTCGACATCTTGATCTTTCATTTCGAATAAAAGCTAGAAAAAATGTCTTCTTGTTTAAGGACATAGAATATAGATCCCATTCTCGACTCAATATCATCTTTAAGATTGAAGCAAGAATGGAAAAGAGATTAAAAAAATTATAACACTATGAAGAAATGATCACTCACCTTTAGGTTTTCGCTGACTTTCTATTTGCTAATGTAGGTTCATGCTTGTGTTGTAAGTTTGTAACTTGCATATGATCAACTTCAAGGTTCCAAGTACAACTTCTGAATCGAGAGCTCACAAGTTCAAAACTGAAAAAAATGTGTAAGAATAAATCAAAGTTTTGATTGTATTTATATCAATCCATATTTGGTGAATTCTGTGGCATTTTTAAATGGTATATTAAAAAAAAATTGAATCTTGTGTGATTATACAACAATACATTTAAGATTTCGGCGAATCAAACCTCGATGGAACATATACATTGTAATTTTTAAGGCAATTATGGCCCTACAATTAACATGGAGGTGTCATGGAAATTGGAAAAATGTGTCCTCAAATGTGATTATTTTTTAATGTTATTGGTGAAATGGGTCCTCATAAGCAACTATTTGTAAATTTTAATCAGCGAAATGGGTCCTCGCATAGAGTGAACATTTGATGGCATTGGTGAAATGTGTCCTAATACACAATGTTGTTTTAATAGTATTGGTGAATATGTAGGCGATTTAATAGATGCTTCCAAGATTCTGGGTGAAAATATTAATCGGTCCATTTAAAATGTGTAGTTTGTTATTGAAAAAATAATACTTAAATATGCCTCATTAAATTTAAATCAATGGTGAATGGAAATACATTGGATCGGTAATTTGTAAAATCCAGGCAATTTTTCCACCTTGTTGGTTGTGATTTATTCGCCAATTTCAACTTGGATGATATATACTATTCACCAATTGGTGAAGATTCACCACTAAAAAAATCCTTGATCTCAAGGTTGTGACTCCTCATTAGCGATAGAACAACACCTTTGTCATGTTCATGGATCTCGAGAAACTCTTACAAAAACATAAAAACACTATGTCAATAAAATCCACTTTCTACTCTACATCTAAGATTTTCTCTCAATGTATTTGAGACAATAGCACGCCATGTAGACGTTTGTGTGGCATGCTAGAGTGTCTAAGGCCTAATCGATTGACGATAGTGTGTAGGTTAGACACCAGTGTGGTTGATGGACTATGATGTGCCATGAGGATGCTAGGACAACCATAGGATGTCATTGCATCGACTAAATGCTTGCACTGCTCATGATTCTTTTATAGCTAAAAAATATTGAAAAACAACAAGCTAGGGGAAAATTTTCCTCGTACCTCATCTAGTGGCTCACCCCACTCCATGGTTGTCCACACTTGCTTGATCCTATGTAGATAAAAGTCTCGTCAATGAGGCATTTTCCTAAAAACTCTCTTTAAAAATCAACAAAATCCTCACAATGAATAGAGGTATGTGCAGGATCATCATGGAAAAAATAGGCCCTTAAGTGGCAAAAATTTCAGAAAAATCAGAGTTAGGAAACTTGACGTAAAAATTTGAATAATATATCTATATTATTTCAAAAATATGTAAGAATAGAATTTGTAGCGAATTGAATGTAGTTTCTAAAATACTAGGTTTATTTATTTTAAAATGTATTTGGTGAAAATTTGAAATTTCAATGCAGATAGTACTTAAATTTTAGGGAAAAAATAAGGTGTATATCTTACCACCCTAACCACAATAAAATGATAATATTTTTTTATAAAATTTTAGATATACATAGAGGACTCATGTCCCGATGTGATGCATATTTTTTTGTAATTTTTTTTTCCAAGTATATAAATAATTATGATTTTTTATTACAACTTTTAAAAATATATAAAACTTGTATGTCTAACCACCTTAACTTGGTCAAAACTTTGTGAAATTCTTTTTTTTTAATCCTATAGTATCTGAGAAGCATAGAATGTGACCCATGTTTGGAATCAAAATTGTGATACCATTTGAAAGCTATAGATGTTTTCAATCAACCTATCAATCAAGACTTTTCGTAATTCAAATAGAAAATGAATAATAATAATTTATTAAATTCAAAGTAAAGCATAATTTATATTGGTGGAAAGTTGAGAATGTCCTTTAAAAACCCTTTCATTTCATTAATTTTGGTTAAAAAAAAATTCGTCAGCTACATACCCATCATATCACCACTTTTTGGCCCATCATGATCCTGCACATACCCACAGTGAAAATGACCTTCCCTAGGCCCACACCATGCGTATATAGGAAAAATTTTACCCATTTTTCATGATGAATTTTCCCTTTCCCACCTTCCTATTTTTACCCACCTGGATGGGGTTAAAAACATGAGGGGCAATATACTCACTTCATCAAATTTTTCGTTTTGACCCACTAAAAATTTCTTACTTGTATTCTTCTCGTGGTGGTGGTTTCTTCCATTTTTTAAACTAACCCATTTTTTAGTTTTGTAGAGTCAAATTTCATGTCAAACATTGTAGTTTCTCACTAAGCTTGAATGATGAGGGCATCACCAATATCTGCTCGCTCGACCTTTACAACCTCTACAATATCTTTTTTGCAAAATCATCAAAATTTTAAAATTAGGTTTGGGCATTGTCAATATCCACTTGCTTGACCTCTAGGGCCTCTAAATTTATGTCTTCTTAGCTACTTTAGTGTACCTAATTTTTTCCAAAAATTAGCTCACTAAAGTGGGGAAAAATGTAGTATCATAAAACTGCACCTAGTGGCAATTTCACATTTGCGCATTTAGGCTTTCCCTATCTATGGAAAAATTATAATTCAAAATTTTATGATTCTAATTTCATAGATGACAATGATGAAGCACTAGCAGCCTAAATTCCTAATTTGTGTAAATTTTTGGTAGGACACTTGTGTGATGTATAGATGGACCTCCATGATGCACTAGAATCCATAAAATTTATGAGACTCAAATGCAAATATTCCACATTCTTTACCTATGATGCACATCATAGTAGAAAAGATGTGTGTAACGGCTCCTCCTACCCATGCAACTTAACAAAACCCCATTTTCA
Source organism: Sequoia sempervirens (assembly GCA_007258455.2). Taxonomy (NCBI): domain Eukaryota; kingdom Viridiplantae; phylum Streptophyta; class Pinopsida; order Cupressales; family Cupressaceae; genus Sequoia; species Sequoia sempervirens. The sequence continues at coordinate 8,602 of VDFB02150598.1, forward strand.
CAACTTTTTGTCTCTCTTTTTCTCTCATACTCTCTCACTCACATAGTAAAGCTCTACCAAAATACTCCCTCAAGCAACAATCAAGGCTTTTCTTGCATGCAAATCCATCATGTCTATCAATCCAAGAGGTGAGCAACAAGCTATTGGTAATGCTCTCTTATCATTTTATAGATCTTTTCTATGCAATATTGCATTTTTTTATTAACATTTTTGATAAGGGTTATCCTCCTTGTAGGGTTTGTTCCTATCGCACATCTATTATATTCGTGATAGGGGTTCTCCTCCATGTGGGGTTTGTTTCTATTACACATTTTCTTTATATATTTTTATCTATCTTGATCCTATCTAGTTGTTCATGGAATTGGAAACATCAAAATAGGGGTTTAATTGAGGCAAGCCCCTAAACAGTCCCCAAAATTTTTCCTATTCTATTTATGTGCAATTGAACAAGTTTATCAAGTTGGGCATTTCAAATTTGGGGTTATTATTATCTATTTTATTAGAGATGAAAGTACGGGCTTTAGATGTCCCTATGATGTGTTTTTTTTCCATTGCCAAGAGCTAATCCTCTTAAAGATACAATCTGCAATTATTATGCTTTCCATTTTTGTAGACCAAAAATCTTAATTCTTCCATTTACCCCTATAATTTAGTGATTTTGATATTCTTATCATTTGTAACTTAGTGTTTCATTTATATTTTATAGACATTTTTTATTATTTATCCTATCACCTAATCATTGATCTTGAGGTAATTGAGGGTCACTTGCTCCTTAAGACCCCATCATCTTGAGGGTAGTGAATCCCATCCTTTACAAGAGGATTTAACAGAATTTAGAGAGTTGCAAGACAAGACAAGAACTCTACCTTTTCTCAAAGAATAAATTTTAAAAATCATAAGGACCCAATGCAAATGATTTGAAAGAATTGATCACTTCCTTCTTGGAGCACTTCTTAGGCCCAATGTGATAACTTGTGCAATAAGCTATTATGGAATTCACTTAATTATTTTTAATTCTTTATTATTTCAATAAAGTGTAATAAATCAACTCAAAAGAGTTTATAACTTGTAAAAGTGGTGTTAAAGTGCCAACTTAGTTTGTAACTAGCAATTAACTTAGTTTAGATCTAGTCACTAGAATTATGGTTCTAGTTGAGCTATTTTAAATCCTAAATTTTAGGGTACTCAAGGTGGCTATATATGGCTCCCTTTTGGACATTTTAAAGGGTTAGAAATTAGATTTTTGTAGCAAAATTATATAGTTTTAGCATGGATTTGCTACTAAATATTATGATTTTGCAAATTTTGATATATTATGTTTTTTATTAATGTTCTCATCATGGCAATGATATATTGCATTTTAATTCTCCAAAAGTGAATAACCTAGTGATATTTGTGTTTTAATTGTGCTTCCATAAAAATTGTGTCTCAAATATGTGCATGAAATATGGTGGTTTGATTGTATACAATTTGAAATATCTTATTTTGTGATTTCCTCAAATGCTTGCATCAGTGTTATAAATGGTTGTATGAAATATTATTTTTTGTAATAATGATTTGGTATCTCATATAATTGTTGAAAAAGTGACTGTAATTTATCATTGTCTGATTCAATTATATTAAAATTAGCATAATCATTATTGAACATCTATATAAAAGACTATTATGTGAGTATCACAAACATTAAAAATACTAATTTTATATTTTAACATCAACTTGTATTTACATAATATTATAGAGATATAACATCATTTTTGTTGGGAATAGGATGTCATTTATTTGCAATCCTAAACATATTTCATGTATCTCATAAGTCCTTGGAAAGTGTTCTACGACACTAGGATTAGAAAGACATTAAATTCGAACGAAAAGAACATGTAAATTGGCATTTGTAATTAATTCTAAATGATAGGAACATGTGGGGATGCCCATGAAGAGCTCCTACAAAATAAAAGCACATGGGGCACCCACATGGAAGGTGGAACCCACCTTGAGTTAAGTTAACTGTTTAGAGAAAAGATAACACTTCAGTAATTCATGTAAAGATCCTAGAAGTTAGGGATTGATGTTTACATGCATGGAGTTTAGTTTAGTTCAGTTTAGTTTAGTTTAGTTTAGTTTAGTTCAGTTCAGTTTAGTTTAGTTTAGTTTAGTTTAGTTTAGTTTAGTTCATTTTAGTTTAGTTCAGTTCAGTTATGGTTCAATTATCTTTAATTTCATGTAGTTAGTCTTAGTTGAATGCTAGTTGACTTCAGTTGACTTGGAATGCATGACTAATGACTTGAGTTGCATGATAGATAACTAGTGATACATTCAGTTAAGTGGGGATGATCAATCATGCATGATATTTGCATGAATGGTAGAGAGATATGTTTCAGTTAATAGAGATTGACTTGGACCCACCTTGGGCACCCAAGTTGGCATCTTAGAGTTAACACTTTTGCATGATAAGATATTTCATAAAGCTGAGTTAAGTGGGCCCATTCTTGGGTGGTAACTTTGAGGAGAAGCTTACAAGATATCTTTGGAATCAACGTTGAGTCAGTACTTCAGTTTGGGACACCCAAATTGATGAGGCACTTGTTTTGACATTGTTTTTCATGGAGAAACTCTACTTGCACCATTATGGCATAGATATTTGTGAGGATCTTTATCCTCTTGTAATTGTCAACTCTTTGGAGTTTACAAGGCAGATATTTGTCTATTTAATTGTAGCAAGTTGAAGAGAGTTCTATAAGAGTTTATTGCAGGTTGTGAAGAATTTTTGAAGGAAAAAGAAGCATCTCAAGCAAGAATCAATTGATAAAGAATTATTGTAATCTTGTTCTAAGGTTAAACAATACAAGCACTATTGATTCTGGTGGTGGATTTTTTTCCCGAAAGGGTTTCTCCACGATATATGTTGTGTCACTTCTATCTTTTGGTCCTATTCTTCTACAATCTTCTGTCTATTTCTACAAATGGTAAAATGAATCTAAACAGATAAGCATCCACAAAGAAATTGTAACAAAGAACACTTAGTTAGATCTACAATCTCATAGTTTTACAAAGTATTAAGCTACATAATTACCTCCATTTTCAATATTTTTTTAATTTCTATTGTCATTACTATCATATTTAATATTCTTGTAATTTAGTATTATAATTCAAATTTACTACAATTCTAAAATACATAATATTAAAAAATTGTTAAGCCTAAACATAGTTATCAAAGTTTTTAAAATTACGTTTTATGATAGGTACAGAGATGTTAAAGATGTGAAACCTTTTCCAAGCTTCAACTATTCCTTTGCATCTCAGTTATTTAGTACTATTTCACAAGACATCAACTATTTAGAGTATTTTCAAAACCTTTTTTTTTTTTATAAAAGCTCTTCATATTAGGATAAGAATCCTATTTGTCAAATTTGAATATGTTTCAAAACCTATCAATATTTTCAATATGAATCATAGCCTATTAAGAATAAAAAATAATTAAAATAATTTAAAATGTTAAGAGTTAGAATAGTTTTCAAAGGGTTGGGCCCTAGCTTGGTTGGCTAAATCTTTCCTATGGGAGGGTCCGGGCTAGTTCCCCCACCGCGGTAATCGAGGGCATGTCGTAGCCACCGTCGTGTTAAAAGTTTACTAAAGGTTTATGATATGGGTCGCTACCCCCTGTAGTTTAAAAATTTAGGTATTGGCATGGTGTGATGGTTTATAGGTGGCATTGTTGTTCTTGTCACCAAGGTTCAAACTCCATTGGGTATTGTTGAATGCTTGTATCAGGTTCATAGCTCAGGTCAAAGCGTACCTTGAATAAAAAAAAATTGCCGGATTAGCATGGTGTGATGGTTTATAGGTGGCATTGTTGTTCTTGCCACCAAGGTTCAAACCCTATTGGGGTGGTATTGTTGAATGGTTGTATCTAGTTCATAGCTCCCAAAAGCGTTTACCCTTGAATTAAAAAAATAATAGTTTTCAAAACTTTTTTAAAAAAATTAATCAACAAACAATTTATTTTTAAATAGTCTTTGTAATTTAATTTATTGATTTATGTTATTTTCAAATCAAAATAAATAAAATAAAGTATTTATCTACTTCTTAGTTGTTGACAAATGCTTAATTTTTTTTAATAATACTATTAATATTGATAGTTACTTTAGTTTTTTAATAATTATCTACTATAATATAGATATTCATAGTATTAAATTAATTATTATTCATTTAAAATGATAAACAATTTTATATCAAGTTTTTAAATTGAAATTGAGATATTTTCCACCAAATCTTAAAAATAAATATTACATTTCTTCTAATATTTATATTCTATATAGATTAAAAAAAAACTTCAATACTAATTACGATACTAAAAAATCAAGTACTTACCACTACTTATTTTAAAATCAACATATTTTTTCAAGTCAAATGTATCACTTTTATTTACTCATTTAATTTTATAATTATTAGACCCAATGTTGCCTACAACTTTGAAGTTGAATTTGTTCATTACAAAAGGTTAAGAATTATTTTATTTTATTTCCTTATCGAACTCAAAATCAGCCAATCAAACTACAAAGGCTCTTCACAAATAAATTATTTTCTTATCAATATTTAATAATTATCTGCACAATGGATGGCTCTTTCCATTCCTACCTTGTATCAAATTTGAAATTCTCTCGCTCTCCTAACCGTTGTTGTCACTCCCATAAGGCGGGTCTATCTGTTGCTTCACCGTGTAGCTGTGACTTAGTTGTGGACATTATGCCCTCCTTGAGTTTGTTTTTGGTGATTGATGTTGGCCCTAATACTCCTACAGATGGGCTCCATGTGCATTCTCCTAAAATAAAGAGACCCGAGGATGGGTTCCATGTGGGTTCTACAACAAACCGACTTGTGGATGGGTCCCATGAGGGTTCTCCTGTAACAAATAAACCTGTTCAAACTTCTTTTGTGGATGCGGTATGGAATAAGAATGTTGGGGTGGGCTTTGTGCAACCTTTATTGTGTGTTTGTGTTGCCCCTATTATCTCTTTGGGCAAGGAAGTCTCTGACTTTATTGAGTCCTATTTAAAAACTGCCCTTATCTGTAGGTTCTGCCACTGGTGGCCTCCCCTCTTTGAGTTGCATCTCTGGATTTCCAACCAATGGTCTTTGTTGGTGGAAGGTAACAATGAAGATTTATCCTCATGCTAGAGGGTTTTTTGTAGTCAGATTCTACTATTTTGAAGATAGACAAGAAATTTTAGATCATGGACTGTGGGAATGGGACTCTCATACCTTTTCCATGATGCCTTGGGTTCATTCCTTCAACCCCTTGAAGAAGCCCACTAATTTTATGCCTGTTTGGATGAAATTTTTGTATCTCCCCTTATAGTTTTGGCGCTCCTCTGATTTTGAGGACATTAGAAATGCTCTTGGTATATTTTTGAAAATTGACATTGCTTCCAAGAATTTTACTGTTCACCCCCTTTGCAAGGATTTTGGTGGAAATTAATTTATCTCAGGCTTTACCTGGAGAGGTAGTGCTCCTGGTTAATGGTCAATCCTAGTATCAACTGGTGAATAACGAAGGTATCCCTTTTTGTTGCAGATGTTGGTTTGCTACTGGACACCTAGCTTGTGATTGTCCTAATGGGGCTCATCTTGTTTCTTCCTACACTTAGTGGGTGAATGCTCTTTGTGAGCATTTAACAATGTACCCTGATGTTGAATCTTCTTTTGATAGTAAGGAGTCTCCTTCTCCTTCTATACATAAGTTTATTATTGTTGATGGCATTGCTCCTTCGGAGGCTGTGGTGGTTCATAATAAGGATGCTCTGCCTAATGTGTGTGTTGCATCCCTAGAGTCCTTTGTTGCCCCCTTGCTAAACAATGTTGGTTTATCTTCAATTCCTACTTCTTCGGCCTCGATCTTGAATGCTTCACCTTAAGAATTTTTTTATCCACTTGTTTTCTACTCTAATGGGGATTCTTCCTCTTCTATTCCAACTAATCATATTTTAGATTCATCTTGGATGGTTGTGCAACAAAAGAAGAATTCTAGGAAGGCCAATTTTTTACGTAACATTCCCTTGGTGGCTTTGGTTCCTAGCTCAAGGGATTGAGTTATTTTCCTTGTTGTTGCTAGGTTGTTTCCTACTGGTAGCTCCTTGCTATTGGTTTGTTTATTTTTGTTGTTCTGGCCCTATTGTTTCTAACTGGTGGTTGTGTTTGGCCAGTCTATTTTGTTAGGTGGTTTAGCCCTTTTTTTTTATTATTTGGGATCAAGGCCCTTACCTTCTTATCTTATCAAAAACAAATATCTAGTTAAATGAACAAATTCAACTTCAATTATGCTACTCACAATTATTGTTACTATCGATTAAACTTCAATTCAAGGTTAACCATAACAACTATAATATCCAATTGAAACAAAATTATCCCAAAGTGTATCTTCCATGCCTCTAAATTATTTTCATGACTCATCTATCAACAACACAATAAATACTTGTATTACAATACCATAAAAACAACTACTTGTCACTACATGGTTGTGATATATATGTGTTGCAAGAATTTATTATCTCAAACTATTATCCAACCTACACCTAAATTGATATGTCATAACCCATCTATCAACTATCCAACAAGTACTATTATTGCAATACTAGAAAGGAAGTAATCGTGACTACATGATACTTATTCAAAACTTATAATGAAGAAAGCTTCTACATGATACTTGTTCAAAAATTATAATGAAGAAAGCTTTTAACTTTGATTCATGTAAATTTGGAAAGTCAAAACATTTCAATTCACCATACATTGAATCTTAATAATGATGTATACATTTTCCAAAAACAAATAAAATAGTTACTTTATAGCCCTGATAACATAGCCATATACTTCCAATCATCATTTAATGATAGTTTTTTATTTTTTTTAAATAATATTTACTATGAAATTTACAATTGCAATAATATATTTAATTAGTTTCTTTATTTGCAAATCATTCAAAATGACTTCAATAAATACTTTTATCTTAATATTTAATTTTGTAATATATTATTTAATATTTTTATTTAAAATTTAGATGATAAAAATCATATTTTCAATAATACATTTAATGTAAAGTAATTTAAACAAGAAAACATTTACATTGGCCTTTTTAAAATCCACTAATATTGAAACGTTTTACTCGTTATCTCATTGCTTCCATTACTTAGCCCATGGTCACACCCTTTTCCTCTTGCTTTAACACTAAATAGTAATCAATTATTGTTTCACATATATTACAACATTTTTATATTAAATTTATTTAACTATTACATTTAATTTATTTGAAATATATATATTATTATTGATACGCTTTTCTTGTGGATTTGCAAGTCTAAAATTGATCAATAAACTTCTCTCATGCCAAAAAATAATATTGAGTTGTTGAAAAACAAGTTTTAGTTGCTGATAAATTGGCCACCATTTAATAGTAAAATGCTCCCTGAAATCCTCAAAAAACCGAAAACAAATAATACCCAATTGTTATAAAAAAAAATCTAAATTTAAATCTATAACAATAAATTACAATTGTAATTAAAATAAATTATATTTATGTAATTAATTTGAATCTATTAAAAAAAAAAATCTACTAGTAACAAGGACATATTTATTATTATCTAATGGTTTATACATTTCTAAAATAATATTTAGTAATTTTAAGTGACTTAATTTTAAATTTCACAAAATATTTCAAAATGATTTACTTAAAATCATTTTTAATTTTTTTTAGCAAAAGTATTTAAACTTAATGAATACTATTAAATTAATATTTTATAATTAACGATAGAATTAAGTGTAATGGAATGATTATAATAAAACTAAGATATCTATATTTAAGATCTCAAATAAAAAATAGATATATTTATGATATCTAGGGGAGAGGGGCTAGTAGTCGTGTCGTGCATCAATTGTGATTATAATACTCGCATATTTATACTATATATTGTAAATAAATAATCCAAATGTTGATCAAAAGTGGACCCATACTTGAACACATGAGAACCTTTGAATGTTATATAAAAAACATAAATGCATTCATGAAGAAGTGAAATAAGGATTTTTTGTTTCAAATAAAATATCATAACTATCCATTATAAGTGTGTCATTTAAAAAATAAAATGTTCATTTAATAAAATAAGATGCTCTTTTAAACAAATATTGTTATCATAGTGAAAAAATATTGTTCTTATGTGTACAACTATTGGGGTAGCAGTGTACAAATGTACAAGCATTGAAATATATTTATATTAATAGTGTGTCCTATCACAAATATAAGGTGAGTACAATAAATACCATGTATTTTAAATAATTATGTGTTGTTTTTATGACAACAAATAGTTTTTTTGTGTTCAACTATTAGTCATATGTGTTGAATATAAAAGATAGAGATATCGAAGACTTATGGTTACCAATAGATATTTGGTCTATTAAGATTGCATATTAATTTTATTTTGAATTAAAATATGATATTCTACAAGGAACAAATGATATTTTTTTGTTCAACTACTAGGTCCCATGATTAAGTTTTGGTCAAATCTTTAAAATGTCAAATTTTAGACACTTTCATTAGATGTGCTATGTAGCATGTAGCGAGTTGCATTATGAGTCACACGTCCAAACCTTAGCTATAAATAGATAAGAGACTAGTCCACATTTCAAAAAAAAGATAAAAGATTCTACAATATTCCAATCAATTGCTACATAATGACCCCTCTCCCCTATATTAACTTTCCCATAACACAACTGAGGTTTTCTTGGATAATAAAAATGTATATTTCCAACACTACAAAGCAATTAAAAAGAGGAAACCGTTACTACAGCAGTCTTCCATTAAAAGCAACCAGATTCTTGCCTCGATAACAGCAGAGCGCCGCTCCTACAACCTGGTCGGGACCAATTGCAAAGCCCGCCCACCGCCATTAATTGGCCAATGGCCATACACTCTTATCCTATTTGCTCTGACGCCAATTTTTCTATAAAAAGCCCTAAAGCCGTTCCATTACACAACAGTTTCCTGATTTGTTACAGAAGCCCTGTATACCGTTGTCTGCAACATCATCAACCTAGTTATTCAATATAAGGCTATACCTGGCGTTAACGATGTGTCTGTTATTATCATGCTTAGGTTCGAGGAGCAGCGGTGCAAAGACCAAGGTTCGAAACCTGACGGAATGGCCTGTGGAAGTACAAATTCGAGCGGGTTCCATGCTGAGGAAGGCGTACAGAGTGGGGCCTGGGTGCGCTAAGACGCTGAAGCGCAGCAAGATTTGCCACAAGTATTCCCCGCGAGGGGAGAGCGCACTTCTTTTCAATGGAAAGGGTGAACCTTATGTGTGGATTCACAGTTCCAAGGCCAACTTGGCCACTGCCAGGCAACAGTATCTCACTCTTGACGACCTCAAAGCTTGCATTGAAGTCAGGATTTATAACGATTCTGGGAAAGGAGCTTTTACTGTGCTTAAGGTTTCCAGATGTAAAGCTTCCTAGGTTTCTTTTTCGGTTTTCAGCTGGATTGGAGAGCTATTTAACTTCTGAAAGCGTAAATCTGTTAAGCTTTCCATTAAATAACTTATGAACGGCTGATACAGTAGAATTTTTTTGTCTATAGGTTTTTAAAAATCATCAGCGTTTCTTTCTTATATGGCTGATACAGTAGATAACTTTGTTCTGAAAGTTTTATCAATAGATAAATCCGCCAGTATTGCCAGATAACATGATGGATATATTTACTTTCTTTTATACATTGTTTTATCAGAAGATTCTTCTGGTTATCAAGGGATTCACGTTTAAGTTAAAATCTTTTGGCAGATCCGTGAAAAGTATCGACAACTTCATAAATTTTCCCAAAGCTTACACATTTATTTAGATTTTGTTGCATCTGCATAATAACCAATACCTCTGTATCTCTAAAAATTACAGATAGACTGTCTGCAAATGGCGAAAAAGGCTATATCGTTGATGCCAATTCTGCAGCAAGTTTTTTCATTTACATGGTCTACTAGCTGCTCACCGACATGTCTGTTAATGAAATTCGTGGCAAGGCCTATAACCCTAACTTGTGTTAATATCCTTAGCAAGGTATTAAATATATAGATCAAGGTTCATTCTATGATTTTTTATATAGAGTCGTGCAAATTATTTTTCCATATTATAAACCACGGTATGGAATGTGCATTCATTTCATTATTTGTATGGGTTGTTTCTGAACTTGTTTGCCATTTTTGAATTCCATAGACGTCCAGGGTTCAAAAGTAGGCAGGTCTGAATACTTAAACGATAGAGAGCACAAGATATCAAAACAGCATATTTACCAATCAAAACTGCGCTGTTTATCGATCAAAAACCGCTTATCAACTATAGAAACCGCCCTGTGTGAAGCTAGAATCGCGAGTACATCTCTGCTAAAACCGCCTTCTGTCCACAAACTCCCGTGCGGGTATATTCATTGTTTCTCACCTAAGCTCAACCTTCTCGCATGGCCTGCAAAGACAGATTTGATTTGATTTGACTTGATTTTGTTTTCTTATTTTTCCAAACTTTCGACATAACCCTAGTCAAACATCCATATCCACTAGTCAAACATTTACTGTCCAGACATTTATCCCATTTCAACATAACCCTAGGTAACATTTACCACATCCTCCCTTATGGTTTATCGATCAACCTAGGTATCCATCATCATCCATAGTATTAATATCCTTTTGTCACACTATAACTTTATAGACATCCATATCCTAGGTTTCATCACCATCCATAGTGTTGTCATCCTTTTGTTCTACCATAACTTCATCACATCTTCATAAACATCTATATCCTAGGTTAGATAATCATCTTTATACACATTCATTATCCTTTTGTGTTCAACTTAGGTTGACACCTCCATAAACATTTATGTCGTAGGTTTAAGACTCCTATCATAGTATCCATAGTCACATAACATCTTCAAAGACATCCATATCCTAGGTTAGATAATCACTTACACCATCATAACATCCTAAGTCAACATCCTCATACACATCCATTATCCTTTGTTTAGACTATCATTTACTTCAATTATATACCATCCTTATCTCTACAACTTAGGTTGACACCTCCATAGATATATATCTCCTAGGTTAGACTATTATAGATACACCCTCTATCATAACATCACCCTCAAATACATCCATGTCCTAGTTTTGATCATCACTAGGTTGAAAGAAAAGAAGAACATGGAATGAAATGGCTTAGATCCACTTGCAACTATCATTTTAATTCAAGGCGAGGGTTTACAAGTCCACCTTAGAGTTGAAAAAGAAGACATCGTAAACCAACTTTGATATTCTCCTAGGTTTGTTGAATTTATGAAACATGACCTTATCAAATATATCTAGATTGCCTTATAGGTATGGAATAAGACATGTTTCTTAGAACTTATAGAGGAGGGTACCACACTCTTCCCTAACTTTGACCAATCCAAACTAAGTATCCTCATTAGGAAGGAAACTCTAGTTAAATCAACTTTTCAAAAATACATGTATGATATGTCCTAGAATATAACCAAAGTTGCCTCTAACATTAACCAACTCAAACCAAACAACTTCACCATGCAAGAACCCATAGTTTTCATGAAGAAAACATAGGAAAAGGCTCAAACCCATTACACAATATCCAAGAAGGAAAACAATATGAGTCTCACCAACAATGAGACTAAAGAAAAAAGAAGAAAAACACTAGCAACAATAAAAGACTAGCAAAGATGCCATATCAACCATAAAAAATGAATTACATGAAAAATTGCAACAAGTGACCATCAAACCTCTTAACACCTATCCCCCACTAGAACTTTTCATTGTTCAAGATCATCTAATCTTATTAAATCTAATAGGACCATAACTCAATCTACCTTACAAAAGAATACATTGTCTAACCCCACTCACCTTAGGACTCAATCTACTTTAAGTAATCAAATATTCTTCAAACTTAAACATCATTCCCATCCATAATGCAATTAATCCAATCTTTACCACCTTTATCTTTACCCCAACCATCACTCCCTCAACTAACCATGATTCCATCTTACACTTCACCACAACAACCAATAAAATCTTACCTTTCACCTTCTACATCTCAACCTTACCACCAAAAAACCTCATTTAACAAAAAATATATATACAATCCCTAAACACATCACAATACATCCCCCAAAACCACCTATCCAACAAAAATAGTATACACAACCCCCAACATATCAACCCACATATCAACATTGACAATAGTAGAGACTACCTTCCACATATCAATAGAAACCACCTATTTGACAACAACAACAACAACATTACACACTCCCTTCTACCTATCAACAACAACAACCTATCCAACAACAACCTCACACATATCAACCTACATACCAACAATCACCCAACAAGAATAACAATATAGATAACCACAAAAATATCAACTCACATACCAACAAGTGCCACCACATATGCCAAATCCAACTCATGTGAATCCCTTTTCCCAAAAGTGGCAAGAAATCAACACTCTTAGGATAATGCAAATAGGTAATTTATAGATATTGATCCCAAAATACTTTATATTGCAAAAAAGTATATCACTAGAAGAACAAGTACCCATAGTCAATAATAAAGGAGAAAATACTATGGCTATAATTGAATTCTTTCTAGATATGCCATAAATAGTCATCACTATGAGTTATTAGTCAAAAAAAATTGATCCCCACGTCTAGTGTCCCAAAATCAAAATTCATCTATGACCCGGTTTATCCCTACTCTCCATTATATCATGAAAAATATGTAAATACCTATATCATTACACCCTACCACCCAACTATCTCACAAATTTAGGTAAGTTATAGGTAGAAGAGAATATGAAACAAATATTTCAACCAAGGGGTATATATTTCTATCTTTTTGAGGATATGATGATATTTATATGATTTTGATGTTAGTAAACTATTTTGTATGACTTGATCCAAATGTTTTATATAATCTTTTGCATCAATTCATTCAAATTATTCTTATGCTATTTTGAAGCTCAAAGAAATTTGTGAACACTAAGGTAAAGTGGGTCGAAAGTCAATTGATTTATTTTATTTACTATTAGATTTATTTGAAAAGGTGTAAAGATTATATTGATAGAAAATTATACCTATATATACATGAAAGATAACTATATCATGGAATGATTATAAAAGTTAATATAATTGTTCCTAAATATTTTAGCAAGATAGAGGACTACTTACCATCTTAATATTATTGAAAATGGGTAGAAAGAATAAATGAGAATCACTTACTGAGCTAGATATTTAAGACATTCCCAATGAAGGAAATCATTTCTCAAGTGAGGACCTTGAATGGACACCAATTGGAGATGATAATGGTGAGATGGACTTATGTGTTGCAACCCCTTTTGAAAGAATCCCTCACTTTGTCAAAAGAGAAGTTTTTTTTTATAGTATAGAGACAACATTTATATGCAAGAGAGAACATCTTGACAAACCCTATTGACCACACTACCAAAATGTACTCAAGCTTTGCCTAGTTTCAATATAATCAATAGACTTGCCACTTTTAATATTTGGTTTTGTTAAATATCAACTAATAAATATTTTTGTTCGCATGTATAAATATTCTTTGATGTGATTTTGGCCATGAGGACAATAGAAATAAACCTAAAAATATGAAAATGATATGAAGGTTTACCCAAAAAAGGGGTTTTCAGACCCACTTTCATGTTAGGTTCATGTATGGTAGAACAAATGTTGCAATAATTATATATAAAGAGTGGAGCCATTGTGATGCTAATGTTAAATTTTTCCAAGGGATGATCCCTCTAGTGATCCAAGAAGTAATTTTACATTGAGGTTGTTGTATGAAAGTAAATCATAAATTGATACCTTATTACTAATAAGTGTGGGAATTGACATAATATGTGAACAACACTACTTAGACCACAGTTTGACTCAATTGATGAATATGAGGGACACATGTTTATTATGAAAGATGTGTTGAAGGTATAGAAAATAGTACCATTCATTTGATCCCAAATAAATGAAGATAATACAAAAAGTGTCAACTTGTGGCATGTAGAGGAGAAAGATAATCTCTACTAAAAATATCAAACACCATGGAAAATGTTTCATTTATCATACGGATTAAAACACCATGAATGTGATAAATGATGGTGAACTATTCAAATCACTCAATTATTGCAATAGATTCCATATTATCAACAAATAAATATGGTGTATGGTGAATATAAGATCATGATGGGTCAATCTATACCTCTAAGTGGCAATGAAAATATAGAAAAATATAGTTAAGAAACTCTGCCAAAATTTGAATAGGTTATTAACAAAATTTGGAAAATAAATGTAGGAATAGAATTTGTAGTCAATTGAATGTAGTTTCTAGGCTACTTTTTTTTGAAAATTTTATTTGGTGAAAATTTAAAATTTCAATGAAGTGGTACTATAATTTTCAAAAATGAAAAAAGAAAGTGTCATTCCAGGCAACCTAACTATGAGAAAAATAATCAATTTAAATATAAGTAAAGGACACATGCACAAATGTGACACGCTTTTTTTTAATTGCGAGTAGATAATTAGTTATGAATTTTTTACTAGTAATTTTTAAAAACAATAAAAATATTTTTTTAGCCAGCCTAACTTGGTCAAAAAATAATGAAATTCAAATTTATTTATTTTTACCCGAGACCTAATGAAGCATAGAGTGTGACACATCTTTTGGATTTGAAAAAAGTGAAATGGTTTTAAATTTAAAATGAAGCATATCTTATATTGGTAGAATGTTGACAAATTTGTCAATAAAATGAATATCTATCTATAACAGATATCCACTTTTAAGAAACAAAAATTTGTTTTTTAGAAATAGATATCCAATTTTTAAAAATAGATATTCATTTCTATTCCATCACTATGTTGAGGGAATGGATATTCATTTTCTAATAACGAATATCAATTTCTTATGACATAATGTGTAAGAAAAAAATATCCATTTCTTAGTAATGAGTATGTTTTTTTAGAAATATAAATCTATTTCCTACAACACAATGAGTAAGAAACAAATATCCATTTCTTATAAACGAATATCCATTTTTTAGGAAAAATAGGCAAAATGCATTTTTGGGCTTAGCAACGACCCCCACAAGTGCTATGCTCTCAAGATGCTCATGGTTTATGTGTACTATACATAGAATCAAGATTTTGTACACTCTTTCAAACAAAATTTTATTCTATAATTCATTAAAGGTCCTTTTACAATGGACAACAATAGTCATCGCAAAGCCAAAAGAAAGAAACTTCAAGCAAAGGAAATTGAAGAAATTAAGGAAAAAGATAGAACAAGGAAGAATATGAGAAGAAAATATATTTCGAATACTCTTGAATGTAAAGGTCCTCCTTTACCCTTAAATACATTGAAATTGGAGTTCTAATTTTCAATATAATGAAATTGTTTGAAAAAATTGAGAGTGACAGTGATATTGAAAACAAAAATATTGAACATGAATGTGAAAATATTGCAAAACTTGATGAAATCCTATTGATAAGAGTAACATCATATAAGAATAAGAATAAATATGTCAAAATTTGATTTACTGATGTCAATATGAACCCCGTGACATTGAAATTTCACTCAATAATCTACTTGTTGATAACATTGATAAAATTGATAACTCACATGAACTAATGAAACTCAATGAATCTCCAAATTACGTAAGAAGAGATGACCTTTATGAAGAAGAAAATGATATCCAAAATCCATAGTTTTGTAATGAGTTTGATCAAATTGTAAAACATTCAAGAACCCCAAGATTGTTACTTGAAATTGATGAGAACATAATAGAAAGTATTGAAGGAAAGAGGTCAAATTAAACTACTTGTTGTGGGCTGCAATTTTGTTCTTAAATTTTCAATAATATATTGATCAAACACGTCAATTTTTGTACAATTACTAAAGATACAAAATGAGACTTTAATAAAGAAATTAAAGACTATGTGCAAATTTTTTTGATCATAATATTCTTAATCCACTCAATTCTATTGGAAAGACTAGTAAGGAAAAATATAAAATAGTTGCTCATACAATAATAACAATGTCCCCTTAAAGAATCATGTTCTTAAGGGCTCCCTTTCCAACAAGCTAGTTTCCTATTCTACAAATTCCATAGATGACAAAGTTGAGAACCCTAAATCTAGTAGAAATTTACAGCCTCCTCCTTCCTCTTCGTGATTTGAAGGTAATTAGATTCTAGCTCCCCAACCCCGTGATGTTAACTTCATTAGGATCTGGGTTTAGTCTAGTAATATTCTAACCCTCTCGCTAGAAATACCATACTTTTCTGTGGGTCTTGGCGGGCCTTATCAAGAAATTCAATGATCTCTAATCAAAGAAATGGTTGTGTATAGTAAATCTTAGGAGCTGGAACTGGTTGGCCGCCTCAACAACGAAGAAGGGAAATGGAATAAGAACAGTATTGGAAAGAAAGGAGGTGACATTGAGGAAAAGTACAAGTCTCTGGAAGTGGAAATGGTTAAAATAAAAAATAACTTGAAAACTGTTGTTGAACAAAACCATAAAATGGCTAGGCACAATGCCATTATTATCAATGTTATGTCTGAAAAGCTAGAAAAAATGCAACAGGTTTTGCTGGTTGTTGACTTGGAAGAGAACAAGGAAAGCGAGAACGAGGACCAAAATATTTCGAAAAGGACCCGTGCCAATCTCAAAAGGAAAGTGCCTCCCACTACCCAGATGGTTCAAATCTTAAAGAGGGGGGTTCGTGTGATGAACTAGCCGAACTTGAGATTGCATATTTAGTAAAGACACAAATGAAGCTAATAGCCGGGCTTTTGTATGGTTTTTTTATTATGTGGCTTTCGCTGGTACTTTTGGTGGCTAAGGTCTTTTACTATTGTTATTTTTACAGCCTTTTCAAATTTGGTGTCTTTTAATGATTCTATCTTTTATTTTGTAAACTTCGCGGGTTTCGGTCCTCGTGAAAACCCATTTTTCTCTTCAAAAAAATGTGTCATTAGTAAGAAATCAATTTAAAAGGCTCAATTAGTGACCTAAAAACTTGTCTTGAATTGAGCCTAAATCATAAAAAATTATCAAAAGCACTAGTAATAATATCAAGACTAGATAGTCACCTTGAAATTGAATCTTGGGCTTTTAGCAGTAGGCTTCCATGAGTTGATCAAAATCTAATTAGTAACACAAAGGATAAAAAAAATTGGCACTCTAACTCAAGAGTATCACCAAATTTAAAAGATGTTTTAAAATTAAGAATTGGTAATCAAGACTGCACAATTCACATCCTAAACATTACTTAGAATGTAGTCAAACAACATTGTATAAATAATTTTTTGAAACACATCCAAGTTTGAATATCTCACAAAGGGAATTTGAATCTTGTAAGCCCTTTTATTGTGTCTCTTAAAATTAATAATACATGTTGCAAATACCACATGGAGTTTTCATGGCTAAATGAACTGATTATGAAATATCTATATTCTTCTTTGCACAAAATGAAATGTTATCACTTGGTGCAATGAAATTGCTAAATGCATCCATGGAATTCATATTAGTGAAAGGTAAAAATTGTTGTGGGATAATTTAGACATAGAACAACAATCTTCTTTCACTCTATTTTAAAGGAACCCTAGAGATATTAACCAAGAATGCTTAGGGAAAAGATATCTTGAAATAGGGCGCCCTAGGTATGATCATGACTACAAGAGGGCTCACTTTAAAAGCCGGGCTTGAAAAGCAAATACATATGATTTAATGACAAGACCTAATGATATGTAAAGCTTCACTAAAGGACCTAGAAATGAATGCAAAACAGAATGTAAAACTGAGAGATCAAAGGTGTGCACCTGGAAACCTATAGGAGCTTGAATGAAGACTTGAAATGTTGAAAACACTACAATTACTGTATCTTAGGACTCATACACCAGTCTAGGCGATTTAGTCCTAGATTAAGGTTTTTGGGTAGGAACAGGAATCTGGCAGAGATATGTCTGAAAAAAATGAAATCTGTAAATTTCAATGAACTAGGACTCATATGCCAGAAGTGGAGTATCAGTATAGTTTGGCCTTTTTAAAGAATCAAGATCTGGACCTGCTCTTCAATCTTTGTTTGATCTTCTCAACTTGATTTTCGGGTCTAGATTGTCAAATTTTGTACTGTAGAAGTCCTTTAATGATCTCCAAAATAAGGTGACAACTTTGAAAAAATTGAACACTTTGACAACTTTCTCTCCTAAACTTGCTCTTCAATATGCCTCAAGCTAGATATGCAATCACACACAAACCCTCAGCAATAAAATGTTGTAAACATGTATGAAATGGTCTAATGGATGATCCTTGATTCTGGTTTGAACGTTGTGGATCTTAAATTGAATGCTTGCATGAATCATGAAACCCTACATCATAATTGTTAGCTCAAAAAAAAACATGATGGATGATGCTTGATTTTTTAATAATGCTCCAAAATGCTTGATATACAACTATTGAATGCTCTTGTAAATTCCAATTTGCTATAATGCATGAATACTCAAGTTGCTAGGTGAAAAATGAGTGAAATAACCTTGTATTTATACTTGTTTATGCCAAATTTTCCAAAATTACAACACTACAAGCCAACATTAGATCCAGGAGGATAAAGTCCCGCCAAGAATTTGAATTAAAATTTGATTTTGGGTCACACGGGACTCATGCCAAAAGTGGTGTATGAGTCCCATTAGGCTTAACTATGGGATACATTTTTCAAAAATGCTTAGAATGATGTGAAATTAGGATCGAGGCCCCAAAATTTAGGTGGGACTGATACAACCAAGGTGGATTATGAGTCATAGATCAATAAATCTAGGCCACACAACCTAAAAAGACATGAATTATGATTGGGTGTTGGTTTATATCAAGATTATCCTTGAAAAGATGCAATAATTAAGGCTTGTGGATGCAAAATAAGGCCAATTAAAGAATAAAAGGCCTCATTTAATAATGAAAACCCTAGATTAGTGTGAAAGTGTTGTACAACATTTTACAACACCCAAAATAAGGTACAATTAAGTTCATTTAGTTCACAAAGTCCCAAGACCTAATGTGAATGTGTTAAATGCATTGCAACACTAAATCAAGGCAACATTATGCTCAATTTAGCAAGGAGGGCCCAAACAAGTGTGAAAATGTCACAGACAACATTTTTGAACACTGTATTTAGCCCCCACTTTAGTGATAGGATGAACTTGCTTCAAACTCACACTAAAGTAGACCAACACACATCAAGAGGGGTCCTAATACACTAATGCTAGTAAGATAAGATGAAAACAGTCAAGAGGGTTGCACAAGCCCCCAAGATCGAGATCCTATGGCAAACCAACATAGGCAATAAAAAGAACACACATGAAAATGATATAAGGAGCAATAACAAGGCAATAAGCATAAGCATTGCCATTACAAGAGAAAACAAAACAAAAGAGGGGGGTGGATCAAGCTTTGAATATTTTTCCATTGTGATGTGGATCAAATCTAGGCTATTTTTCTAAAAAATGCACACTCACTTTGAGGCAATAGAACTTCAAGCTATCCATTGGTGGTATCCAAAAAAGTGACACATATGCAAGTACGGTATGCGCCACACACACACGAAAGTGGCTAAGGAAATTTATGACCTCGATTCAAGCTCCCATTAACCAAACCAAAAGTTATAATTCTCCTAATAACTTTGGTAAGGCCACACAACAATGAACTTCAAGCTTCATGAGGAAAGAAAAGCTTTGTATGCTTGATACTCATGAATGCCGTGATGGTCTACGCATGCAAGGTTATATAAAACAAAATTGCAAATGCAATATAGGGTACGTTCAAAGGAGTCTTGCTTAATTCATGTAAGGTCTTAACTTAGGGAACATTGTGCCTAATGTCTCCAAGAGAGGACCAATCAAAGAATAAAAGATTCACAACTTAGGGGATGTAGTGTGTCGCATCAAGCCACTCAAAGGAATATGCTAAGAGAGATCACACCTTTGAAGGACATCACACGCATCGTGAACACCAAAAGAAAGACACGCCGTGATGAAGTGCTCTGGACATTCGCACAATGAAACATGAATTGAAATTGAAAATAATAATGCTAATGCATGCCCCCACTTTAAATAAATTGTTATACACCATATCGCGGGAGCAATTACTTTAAAGTAGAAACATAAGTGCTAATAATAAAGACATGAGAGCTTATTTGGAAAGCCATATGCCAAGTGATGCTGAACCAAATAAAGCTACTCATTCAAAAGGAAAAGAGAGGGGTTGCCCCCAAAATGAAACTCCAAACGCATGTGTGATCCATGGATTTGGGGTCAGTATGTTCTTGCTACAATGTTTACTTGAAACTATCATCATTCTCCAAATACTCATAGAAAGTTAGAAGAATGACACAAAGAGAGAAAAAACAAAGAAAAATCCTTTCAAGTCAACATGGAAGAGACATGAATGTCTCGACGCCTTGTGTCATCCCCAAAAGGAAAACATGAGACAAAGAAAAGATAAAGGTAAAGATTTTGGTTCAACATAGAAGAGACATGAATGTCTCGACGCCTTGCATCATCCCCAAAAGGAAAACACAAGACAAAGAAAAGATAAAAGGAAAATATTTTGGGTCAACATGCAAGAGACATGAATTTCTTGACACCTTGCATCATCCCCAAAAGGAAAACACAAGACAAATAATAGATAAAAGGAAAAGATTTTGGGTCAACATGGAAGAGACATGAATGTCTTGACACCTTGCGTCATCACCAAAATGAAAACAAAAGACAAAGAAAAGATAAAAGGATTTACTCAACATAGAGAAGAATGTAGGGACAAATAAAGGAATGTCACAAAGAGAGAAAGATACATCAAACTGACAACATGAGGGATCACATTATGCACATGCAATCACATAAGGAAAAATGAAAAAGAAATAATGTAAAAGACTAGTAAGACACATGTGCGAGTCAACCTATGAGCAGGTCGTCTGCATCCCAATCGTGTTTATCATATAGAGAAGGAAAATGATTATCCAAAGAGACAATGACAAATGCATTACTAGGACAAGGCTTACTAACCCATGCCCCCGCTAAGTGCAAGGCAAGGATGAGCTGAGATAGGTGAAGAGAAAGAGCTCCTTGCATTTTGAGATGATTTGCAATAAATGTATAACATGCAATAGTGAGAATGTTATTATCCTATAACTATTACATGGAAAGGAGCAAAAGGGTTTTACTTTAAGGGACTATTTCTATGATATCTAAATTTTTAAAGATTTCCTTTAAGGCACAACACTCATCAGTACTATGTACAAGAACTCTGTGGTATCGACAATGTGATGTGTTTGTATTTTTGGGATTTGGAGATCAATCTTCTCTTATGGGTGGCAATGTAATAAGTCATTGGTGTAGAAGTATTTGTAAATTCCTTTCAATATTAGTTGGTGGGTAAGGGAATTGTAGTTTATTTAGTTTGTAAGGTCTTATATGCTTGCTCGATTCACCAATTTCTCAAGTTGAAGGTTGAGGGGGAGGACCTAAGATGATCGTGGCATTCCTATCATCATCACGAATCATTGGTTGTTCTTTAGGAAGGAGAACATTCATATCGAGAGGAGGATCTTGATATCCTAATCCTTTTGTATTTACAATTGGAATTTTCTCTAAGAGTTGATGAATTTCATGTTCACTTGTTGTATCACATCCTTATTTACTCAAGATTGTGAATCCTTTTCCATATGTCTCTTCTAGATTGATGGGAGTGTTGGTCACTTTGTTAATGTAAAATGGTTGAATTTTTGCTTGACTAGAGGAACAAGGTTCACCTAGATTGTAGGGAACTTAGGCTCAACTTGTATCCCAGTTTTAGGATGCAACTAACCAAACATCTCTTGAGTGGTGGTATTATAGGGGGTTTTGGTTGTTCCATGCATGGATAGAAGGATGCATTATTTTCAAGGTTGTCAAGGCAGTCGTTTAGGAATTTATTCATGTTGTCATCATCTTCTCCAATGATGTCAAAATCATGAGGAGCACATTCATTAGGATTCAAGTGAGCATGAGTAAGTTCAATTTTGTTAGGGTCATTTCCAAAAGTATAACTTGACACATCCACTAAATATTTCAAGGACATCCACAGCTTACCAAAGTACATATCCATGATGAAATGCAATGCAAGAACTTATGGTAAAAGGTCTAAATACAAATTTGAGATTACGCAATGTACGTAATGAACCAAATGATGGTATATGTAATGAAATGGATGGAACAAAAACACTTCAAACTAAAACAAAAAACTAACAACAACAAACTAAAACATAGAAACATAGAATTTAATGCTGAAAAATGCAGTCTAAAATTTGAAATGGGACTAAATCGCCCAGAGGAGCATACGAGTCATAATTAGGTTTTTTTAAGGGTCTTAATCGTGAATGATAGTCAACAAAAAATAACCAAAAATTAGGAAAAATCTCCTAGATACTGGGACTAAATTTCCCAAAGAGGTGTATGAGTCCCAATTTAGGGTTTTTGCACCATTTTTAGCAAATTTTGTGTGAATGTTATGTTTTCTATTTTGGATGATGTCTAAGCTAGGTGCAATGTAGATTTTAGATGAAATTCAATGATGTGAAATGCAAAAATGCAAGCTATATGCACTTTCAATAATGCAAGAATTAGAAAGCATAGAATGTCAATTAGCTAATGCAAACCTTAATGCAATGTTAATGCAAGCTAAATCTAGGATGAAGATGCACTCCAAATCAAAATTAAGATGTTGTAAATGCAGGTTCACCAAAATGAAAGGTGGAAAATTGTCGTGGGCCATGGTTTAGGAAATAGAGCAACAATCTTCGTCACTGTCATTCAAGGAAACCCTAGAGATCTCAATCCAAGAATGAAGTAGGAGAAAAATATCTTGCAATAGGGTGTCCTAAGGTATGATCAATTACTACAAGAGGGTTCACCACCAAGCTAGAGCTGGGAAAGACTAATTATATGCAATATTTAATGACAAGCCTAATAATATGCAAAGCTTCACTAAATGACCTAGAAATGAATGCAAAATAGAATGTAAAACTGAGAGATCAAAGGTGTGCACTTGGAAACCTATAGTCTAGATTGAATGAGGGCTTGAAATGTTGAAAACACTGCAATTATTGTTTGCTAGGACTCATATGCTAGTCTAGGCAATTTAGTCCCAAATTAGGGTTTATGGGTAGGAATAGGAATCTGGTAGAGATATGTCTGAAACACTTGAAATCTAGAAATTTCATTGAAATAGGACTCATACGCCAAAAGTGGTGTATCAATCCAATTTTTCCTTTTTGGAGAATCGGGATATGGACCTACTCTTCAATCTCTGCTTGATCTTCTCAACTTGATTTCTGGGTCTAGATTGTCAAATTTTGCACTATATAATTCCTTTAATGATCTCCAAAATAAGGTTACAACTTTGATAATTTTGAACACTTTGACAACTTTCTCCAAACTTTCTCTTCAATATGTCTTCAACCTAGATCTACAAATCACACACAAAACCTAGCAATAAAGTGTTGCAAACATGTGTAAAATGGCTCTAGTGGATGTAGATCTTGAATTGAATGCTTGCATGAATCATGAAACCCTACATCACAATTGTTACCTCAAAAACAAACATGATGCATGATGACTTTGACATGATGCTTGATACTTGAATAATGCTCCAAAATGCTTGATAAACAACTCTTGAATGCTTTTTAATGCTCTTATAAACACTTGAATGCTCTTGTAAATTCCAATTTTCTATAATGCATGAATACTCAAGTTGCTAGGTGAAAAATGAGTGAAATAACATTGTATTTATACTTTTTAATGCCAAAATTCCCCAAATTACAACACTACAAGCCAACATTAGATCCGGGAGGATAAAATCCCACCAAGAATTTGGATTAAATTTGATTTTGGGCCACATTAGACTCATATGCCAGAATTTGAACATGAGTCCCATTAGGCTTAACTATGGGACACGTTTTTCAAAAATACTTAGAATGATGTGAAATTAGGATCGGGGCCCCAAAACTTAGGTGGGAATCATATACACAAGGTTGAATATGAATCCTAGATCACTAAATATGGGCCACATAACCTAAAAAGACATGAATTATTATTGGGTGTTGGTTTATTTCGGGATTATCCTCAAAAAGATGCATTAATTAATGTCTTTGGATGCAAAATAACGCCAATTAAAGCATAAAGAAGCATCATTTAATAATGAAAACCCTAGATTAGTGTGAAAGTGTGTTACAACACTTTACAACACCCAAAATAAGGTACAATTAAGTTCATTTAGTTCACAAGGGCTCAAGACCTAATGTGAATGTGTTAAACACATCACAACACTAAATCAAGGCAACATTATGCTCAATTTAACAAGGAGGGCCCAAACAAGTGTGAAAATGTCATGGATGACATTTTTCAACACTACAATTAGATTTATTTTTATGTGTTAGAGATAATGGTTGCATATTCTATAAAAATGATTATTTAAATGAAAAGTGTTTACAATGTGGTGGGTTATCAAATTTTATATCATGTATTCATGAGGATAGCGAGCATGATTTTGGAAAGAAAATGGTTGAGAAGAGATATGAGATAATGAAATATAATTTAAAGAGTGTGAAAGGAAATATATATCCATCCAAGATAATTTCCACATAACCCAAATAGAGAAATCTATTCAAACAAGTATCCAAAATCTATATGAAAAAGAATAGACAATATACCATCAAAGATAACACAAGCTATACCCTAGGAAAAACCTCAAGAGGGAAATACCCAACCTCCAAAAGCATCCATCACTCATGTATTATTCAGCTATAAATATTACAATAAATATTTAGATTCCCTCATGAATATCTTTGAAACATCAATCCATCTACAAGCACTCCATATGAACAAGCATGTAACCAATCGTCTAATGTCATGCTCCAAACCTCACAAATGCTAATAAAAGATGATCTCAACTAGCTAACTATCCAACCTTAGATAACAACCCATGCGTTTTTTTATAGAAACAAGCTGACACAAAATCACCAAGTGGTATTACATATAACCATTTGACTAATACCATGAGCTTACAAAGACATTAACCCCACACATAATGTTTGGTACTAAGTTTTCCCAACATTAAATATTTTCCCCAATGTGCAACCCCACATTAAATATTTATCATAATGTTACATACAACACATAAAGTGGCCCCAAGAATGCTAACCCATTTGATGCACACATCCCTAGATTCTCTAGGTGCACAATGCCAGGTGTTGGGAAACAATGCACACTCAAAAATGGAGACACCTCTTATGTATGTGCTTGTTGATATACAACATCCTTTTGTCAATAGTGACTTTGACTATGCTACCTTTTTAGTTGAGGCTATTCACAATCAGTTGGTGGGAATTAAGAGAAGCGATAAGGAGGTCAAATTCATGTGGTATTCTCTCCTTTTCAATATGCTTTTATACAGAGGGAAATATCATTTCAGCAAAGTTTTACAACTGAACATGAAAGATAAAGAGGGCAACGATCTCCCAATGCAATGTTGGAGCCATATTTGGGACAAACATTGTAGTGAGTCTGACTATCTTTTTGAGAATTACTTTGTAAAAAAAGTCATGGAAAGGTTGGGTCTACTTGGAATCAGATTGTATAAGGAAATTTTAGATTTCCTTAGGCCCAAAAACAGGAGGCCGGAGTTAGGTGTATAGCTTAACTATGGAAATTTTTATGTTTATCAAAACTCTTGGTTGTTATTAGAATATATGGGTACCCTCAAGCCCCCCATGTGCTACCTAGATATGTGTCACCCAAGTTGGCATTGATGGAAATTATATGGCAATTGAATGAGACTGATTAGTTTCATTTAAGAAAATAAAATAAAGGGTCTTCTTCCCTTATGTTACTACATTTTCATATTTCACGTCAACCAAAGGAGCCTTCTAGATAGGTTGAAAGATATGCTTGGGGATTATAGGTTATCTCAATTAAAATTCATGGGTTTTGATCCTGAAGGTTTCATAAACAACGTCAAGAAAGTATTAGAAGGTCCAATTTTTTCCATGTCAGGTTGATGTAAATGAAGATGTCAGAAGAAATTGTAAGAATGAAACTAAGGTGGAAAATATAAAGGTGAAATGGATTGCATTCAACAAGGTAGAGGTTGCTAGGATAGAGAATGATAAGGATTATCGTGGAGCATTTTTTGATATTGTTGACCCAATTTCCAATATTGAGGCAATGTTGAAGAATTTTGACAAAGTTGTAGGTAAGGCCCCTATCCTGGAAGAGAAACCAACAAAGCAGCCTATACCTGACCTCTCTATTAGAAGGCCCTAGCCCCAGGGGGTTATTATTAGAAAAAATATGCAAACAAACCCACCACAGGTCACTCCCTCTCCTTCCCCTCAAACAATCAATGTGGATTATAATTCTCCCCCAAGAGATCAACCATAAAAGAGGATGAAGTTAAGAAACCACCATTATTGGTTGATAATCCCATTAATTCAAATGAAAGTGAATATGTTCATATCACCATGGATGAAATTTAGCAATATATGCCATCCCCCAAGATCAAATATTGTTGGCCTTCTTTAGCAAAGGTTCGGGTTGGACATGGCTATGGGGAGAGATAACCTCAATGATGTGAGGGAATTGGCATGTTCACAATTCATGTCTAATGATGAGTTTATAAAATCCCAGGAGTTTAAAGAGTTTTCTTTGAGATCAAATAGGGAGGAATACCTTAAAAGAGTTCAATTGGCACAAGAAAATGTCCCTAGAGAAAATTATGATAAAGTAGCTGCAAAGGTAAGGGTGTAAATGAATTTTTAGTCCAAAAATATTATGCTTGATGAAGGGAGAAGCATGGTGGAAGATATTGGATTGTCACTACTCCCTGAATGGGATATTGCTTAGGACTGCAATTATCTTTGATACTATTAGGAAACAAGGAGATATTTTCTCCACAAAAGAGGAAGCAAAGATGGCATTGTCAGGATCAGGGTTCAACCCACATTGGGAAGCCCTTGCAATCTGGGCACTTTCCCCAACTACAAAGAAGCCTATGATTGATGAAGCATCGAAGGGTAAGGGTATTAAAGGGAGCTTGATTGTAAAGAGGGTGTTTGAAACCTTTGCCCCTAAACCTGCTACATTAGTGGTAGATGTTGCCAATTTTAATGACGCTACTGTTCGAAGGTTGCAAGATAGAATTAATATAGTGTTGAAGGAACATAATGATCTTATGGAAGCTTACACCCAACAACAGGTATTATTAGCTCAAAAAATATCCCTTCTTGAAAGTGTGCAAGAAGCAAGCTCATCTTCTACAGTTCCCCCTGCTCATGTGATGATTGAAAATGTAGAGCCTTAAAAAAAGATTCAAATTCTAGAAGAGAACTTGAATAGTGCTTAGCTAAATCAACAAAAGGAAAATGTGTGGCACATTGCAATGTGCATCCTAGAGCACAAACTATCTAAAATATTAAGAAGGCTAGAATATACCTGTGTGTCATATCTAAATTTAAGATATGTCATTACCAGCATAAGTGGGGATCAAGAGTGGCTCAAATGTATATTTGAACAATGGAATCCTATATTTTCATCTTTGGAATGTTTTTATAAGGGATTTGCAAACACATATAATGCCCCACCTAGTATCTATCTTACTTTTTAGATTGCCAAGATGGCACAGAATCATAAAGGGTATTTGGAAAGTATAATTGAAGTTGCGCAGAAAAAATAAACTCTTTAATAAATGTTGACAAAAGGGTTGTACCCTACCTATTAGAAAATAATACGAAGTTGAAGACCATAGAGAAATGGAAGGATAGTTTCAATATTGTAATCCCCACACTCCTCTCTTTGATTTGCAAAGATGACAAATTTGATAATTTAAATCAGCTTAATTTCTATTCAGACAGGATGGTCAATGTAGAAAAAATGATGGAAAATTTTTGTAGAGAGGCCAATGTTTTACTTGATACCAAGTATCATCAAAATTTGGAGAATGTGGAAAAGCTATTATCTCATGACTATCCTTCTAAAAATTTATGTTTAAGGCATGGAATGAAAAGTATAATTGGTTAGGTACCCATCCTATGAGTGGATCCATGCTTTTATTCCTATGCCTCATGCCTGAGATTTTGGTTGTCAAAAAGGTATGGGATGAGGTTCTTGACTTCTTTGCTTGTTGCTTCCCTTATGTTATAAAAGGGAATCCCAAGCCTCATTCAAAATTTCAAAGGGTTTTGATTTTTTGATCTTTCATCTCATTCTCTATAAGCTCTTTTTGCACAGTTTAAGCTATTTGATAGCTCTATAATTTTGATTTGTAATAACAAAAGACGACTCAAATACTTAAGTGTATTTCTTTAATTTTGAATATTGGCCCATCTTCCTCTCCCATATTGTATTCACTATCTTTGACTCAAATTAATCAAGAAATATTTATAATTTGCCATATCATATCATGTGTTATGGATGTTGAACTGTTAGCTTCTGTTCAAGGAATGGATTAATATTCCTTTCAATTATTTATCAAAGATTATGTGTGTAATAGGAATTTATAAGTAGTGTGATAAGTGTTGTTATTTGCTTGGTTTCTTATTGTAAGGCAGTGAGGTTATAATAAGCCATGAGTTAGTCTATTGTAGGAGTATATTTCATTTTCTGACTTAGTTATAGATGAGGCACTGATCAAAATAATTCATAGTGTGAAGATTGATGCAAAATCACAATCAAATCAAAAATATATTTTTTACTTTACTACAAGTTTTATGAACTTTATGCACAAATCCACGCTAGCAAGGAAATATTAAGCATTGAGTTCAATGATGAATCACTGAGTATGTGTAAAAATTATCAGTATGACACAATTAAAATAGAAAAAAGGGTGATCCCACAATACTGGTTTACAATTTTTGGCCAAATTGGACATTGAATTGATTTTTTCTAACTAAATCTTCACTTTCGAGCACCTATAGCGGCTAAACCGTGAGGAATTTGAAGATGATGCAAACTAGTGATTTGTGAAATTTTGTCTGTAGATTCTAAATATATTTTTTTCAAAATTTTTGGAATCAAATTGTACTTTTCCATCTCCTTCTTAAAACTAGTTTTTTTCAAGAACACCATTTTTAAGGAGATGCTCATCAGAAAAACACATAACTTTTTCCTACGAAGATAAAATTCTGGCTTTTCAAATTTAGATTTGTAACTACATATATAGAAAAAAGCTCCAATTGGTTTCATAGTGTTTTATTGAATATTTTTTCCTTAATCAAATTTTGAATTCAAAACCACCACAATCTAAATAGGTGACCTGTGAATAACTTTTTTTCACACGCAATTCATTTTTTTTTTGGTTGGATCAAGGACTTCATTGACTGTGCAATACATATTTTTAAAAAATAACATACCTCTCTATTTTTCCATTACAAAAGTGTAATATAGAGCTTGATTTTTTCGTGAAAAACTTTATCTGCCAAGAAATAAAACTAAAGTTATACAATTAAATAAAATTTGGCTTTAAAAAATTATAATTTTTAAAGCCATAATAAGGACTATACTTAAAAAACAAAGCAATCATTTATCCCCTCGAAAAGGTAAATCAAAAGTGGCTTTTATTAGTATCTGACAGTGCAAAGAACATTCTGCTATAGTATAGTTTAAAACTAGCTGGTTCTATCCAGGCTCTTTGACCAAGAAGTTTGATCAAACTTTCAATGGAAATGCTTGTAATGGAACTTTTAAGGCTTTTTAAATTAATATATTTTTAAAAACAGATTTTCAAAAATCTCCTCAGGATAACCCAAAATTATTAGTAATATGTTAATGTATTCAATCTAATTCATAATTTCATGGAATAAAATATAAAATATCATCAACTAGAGTTTGAAATATGATTCAAGAAGTGCAGTATAAATACCTAAAAATTGCTAATTCACTTCCATTTTCCAAATCAAGTTAGGTCGTCACTCTAACATTGAGATAAAGAGTCATCTTGATTTTGAGTCTGGTCTTCATTTTCTTCACCAAGCTACGTGCATCTGCTTAAATACATCTCAAATCCAACATTCATTGTTTCACCATCATTTGTGCCACTACTAGTGCCACCACTACTAGTGTTTCAAGTGTTGCACAACCCTCTTCTTTTGCATATGGACTTCCAAATTGTGAGTGCCCTTTCAAAAGGAAATTTTTTGACATTATACATAGTTCCAAACACCTTGAATAAATTTTCTAAATTCTTGTCTAGATTTTGTTTCTTATCTTTGATTTCAAAAACATCAATTCACTAAAAAATCTCTCATCCTCCACCAATCCCAATATCATTGTTTGACATAAATCAACAACTTTGAAATATTTTGATATCAAATCATGAAATATTTCACTTTGACCTAAGGTTTTCCAAGCCCTTGTTATTGATCTCGCATCTATGGGTTTCTCCATGGACTCAAACTGGTCCATCATACTTAATGCAAAATGCTTAGATTGTTCTCTAAGCTTATTTCCATTTATAATTCCTTCTATTGTATGTCCATTGTATTATGAACTTTTTAAAAAGTGTTCAACCAAGGTATATTTACTTTTTGATGAAAATTTCTTGGGCTATCTCGGCTGCCTCAAGTGCTAAATTGAGGATACACAATAGAAATGGCTTCAATTATTTCATCTCGAGAAATCATTGATAAATCTTTGTGAAAATAGATTTTACAATATCCTTCAAATTAACACTAGAACAAATTTAACAATGTCATTAAAGCTTCCTTTGTAAGAGGTTGTTCTCTAATAGAGCATCTAACCATCATACAATGGTGCATTGGTATATCAAATACATGTACAAAGACACCTAACTTCTCGCTTACATTCAGCTATAAATATTTTTTTATGATTATTCAAATATGTAATTATCTACCAGCATACAAAATTTGGGCTTTGAGAAGTTAGATCTAGATATAGATTATTGAGGGCCATGCATGTCATTCTATGTAGTTTGGTATATTCGTAGATATGCATAGTTCTTTCTTGGGCTTTCTTCACAATATTGATGATTTTTCCAGCATGGGGAGAAGACTAGCTAAAGTTAAGAGTGTCTTTAAATCACTTAACCTATGTAAGAGGTCAAGAGATTTGTCTACTTTGTTGTGATGCTCATACATTATTCCAACCAAGGATCAATATTCTGAAAGAACTCGTTGCACAAGTACATGCAAGGAGATCCATCTGTTATCAACATCCTTAAGAAGCTTATATTTCCTCCTATTATTTCCTTGGAAATTTTTTGAAATTCCACAAAATGTTTGGGACTTCAGCAGAAGTATGTGTAGAGCTCACATACTAAATTTTCAACTTTTGATATTGTAGGATACTTTCTTACAATTCTAAGTGATAAATTCATTATGTGGTCCATGTAGTGAATGCCAAGCATGTATGGTTCACAAGTAGTTTGTAACTTTGTGCAAACACCAGTGCTATGACCTTGCATTACTGCAACTCCATCAACTCCTACACACACCAACCTTTTTGTAATTGTCAAGTCATCCATACCTCCAATTTCATTCAAATATTTATTAACTAGTTCAAATAGATTTTGTGATGTTGAAATGTCCTTCATTTTATGAGCACAAAGAAGATGAGCTTGGTGGACATGTTTTTTTATAGTATACACATGCGTACATACCTAATAAGTATTATCTACCATAGTAACTTCATCTAAAGATAATGCAATGAAGTTTTACTCTTTTACTTTCTCCTTTAAATCTTGCTTTTCCATTGCAACAAGACAAATTTCCCATTCCCATCTAGCATTTATTGACCAATGTGCTCTAGGAAAGTTAGGAACACCCAAAAAAGATAATAAATTAAAATTTTCTAGGTAGTTTGTCATAGGATGCCCTCTAGAAAAAATATGAAAAACAAAACTCATGAACAATTTTTTCTAGCTTTTCTCCTTCCATCACTTTTCCAAATTGAGCCTCAATTGTACCTCCACTTGCAGCAAGCTTTACCATTCTTTGCATATGGTCATCATATTCCATGGAATACTTAACATGAAGAAATTATTTGATTTCCATATTAATACTAATTTTTCCTTTCTATCTATGATTTGTTTGTTGGGAAAATGTGTCTCAACCTTGCAATTGCATAAGGTACTATTCATCTAACGATGACGAGGGGAAGCATGGGGGGATCCCCCCCTTGAGGGGTCTAGGGGGATAATCCCCCTGTTGGGGGTCTAGGGGGAAATGTTCCCTAGTGGGGGCTCGAGGGCAGTGCCCCAGAAGCCAAATTTTATATACAATTTATTATTGTAAATCTACTATTGTTCATCATTATGTCTCATATCTAAAGACTGATATTTCATTATCTTGACTTGCCCTAGAAAGCAACCCTATTTTATTAGGGCGTTGTATTATGGTTATGTATTGTGATTTATTCTAAGAATCTGATAGAGGTCATGTTGCCTCTATATCTCTGAGTAGTGATACTCCTGTGAGAAGCTTGCTCTACAAGTATATTGTAATCTTTGTTATTTATGAATAATATATTGGGCGACTTTTGGAGTGTGGTATTTTTCTCCCAAAAGGGTTTTCCCCACGTAAATCACTGTGTTGTGGTATGCATGCTATTTATGTTTAAGTTTCAATAACTATTAAAGATCTATAAAAAAATTGCATTATTCTCCTCTCACTTAGATTAGTGTAGGAAGTTGTTTCACTACCTTAGCTTCCTTACAAGTGGTATTAGAGCTTGATCACCTTTGGTTTCAGTTATGGTTGTTGGGTTTTTTGAACTAATCTAGATTCGAGTGGGAGTGTAGAAGATACTTTGTGATCTTGTTACAGGAATTTTTAGATGGCAAGTTCATCAGGGAGAATAGAGGTGGATAAATTTTTTATCTAAATAATTTTGAGATGTGGAAGCTAAAGATGGAGTATCTGTTGATAGATCGAGATCTGTGGGATGCTATTGATGAGAATGTTTCAAGGCTTGCAAATCCTACTCAAGTTTCTCAATAGGATGTTATGGACCATAAAGCCAAGGTTCTAACCATATTATGCTTGGCAGACTCTGTTTTAATCAATGTCCATGAAGAGACCTCTACACAAAAACTATGGAAGAAGCTTAGTGAGATGTATCAAGCCAAATGTTTAGTGAACAATATTTTCTTGAGGATGAAATTATATTCTTTGAGAATGGAAGAGGGCGGATGAATTATAGACCACATGAAAGCATTCAATATGTTGGTGGCTTAGTTGGCATCAGTTGGTGTCAAATTGGATGAGAAAGAGAAATCTCAAATTTTTCTTTGTTCTTTGCGTAATTTGTGGGATTCTCTTGTTATGGCTATTGCGAGTACTTCTATTACATTGAAAATTGAAGATGTGTGGGTTGTTTTCTTTTTGAAGAGATGAGGAGGAAGGTTTCCTCAATGCCAAGGAGGCCCTAAATGTTCGTGGAAGACCTAAGGAAAAAGTCAAGAAGAATGAGAAGCATGAAAAATCCAAGTCAAAGGGGAGATCTAAGTCTCCTAGAAAGTCCAAAGTTATTTGCTAGAACTATGGTAAGCCTAGACATGTTCATAAAGATTGCAAAGAAGAAAAGAAGAAGAAAAAGAAGAAATTTGATTCTAAGAAGGAAGATGGCAATGCATTCATTGCAGCTTTGGCAACTCATGTAGGTAATGATGTATGGTTAATTGAATCAAGTGTATCTTTCCATATGACCTTTAATAGAGATTGGTTTTCTGAATATGAAGAATTTGATGGAGGTAGGTGATGATTCTCATTTAGACATTTTTGGCCATGGTAAAGTTAAAATTGGTTTCTTAATGGTAGAATAAAATGGATTAATGGTGTATTGCATATCCCTGGTTTAGCATTAATTTTTTTATCTGTGAGTACACTAATAGATACAGGTGTGCAGATAGTATTTTTTGATGCAGGATGCAAGATGGTCAGAGGTGTTATGGTGATTGTTAGGCAGTCAACATGTACGCCAAGGGAGTGTTTACTGTATGCACTATTGAGTAACAATACTTCTCCTCAAAAAGAAATTTTAGGAACAAGTGAGGGTTTCACTTTCAGCAGATGGTCATGGATTTTGGGTACCCAAGGGTGCTCTTTCTTCTGAGACAAAGTTACCTATAGAGAAAACTATATTATGGCACCAAAGACTTGTCCACATTAGAGAAAAGGGTTTATGGACTGGCACAAACTACCCTCATTGAAGGTCTATCCGATTGTAATCTTGAATTGATTTATGTGAGCATTGCATTTATGGAAAACAGCCAGTGTTCACTTTGTTCAATTTCTCATAAATATTGTGGTGTATTGGATCTTATTAATTCTGATGTGTTTGGTCTTGTATATGTTCCTTCAATTGGTAAATCCATATATTATGTTTCATTTATTGATGATTATAGTAGAAGGACATGGGTATATTTTCTAAAGAGTAAATTTGAATTTTTCAGTTGATTTAAAGAATTTAAAGCAATGGTTGAATTGTAGACTAGAAAGAAAATAAAATTTGTTTAAGGACTGATAATGGTGATAATTTTTTCTCTAATGATTTTTATAGATTTTGTAAATATTGTGGTATTCTAGATAAAAGGAAACTCTATATTCTCCATAGTAGAATGGAGTTGCAAAAAGAATGAATAAAACACTGATGGTGAATGCTAGGAGTCTCATATTTAGAACAAAGTTTTTGGGTTGAAGTTGTTGCCATTGCTTGTTACCTAATTAATAGGTCTCCTACATCAACTCTTGTTGATAAGACACCTATAGAGGTATGGTCAAGTCGCAAGCCTTCATTAAGACATCTTAGATTTTTTGGTTGTGAGGCATATGCACATGAGAAATGAACAAAGTTGGAGCAAACGCGCCTTCTAAAATTTACCTTCATCAATACAAAGGCAGGAAGTAAAGGATAAACTTCGATCCTATTAGCTGAAGGTATTATAAGTGGTGCTGTTCTTTTTAGAGAAACTTAAACCTCTTTCTATTACATTACAATCCGGCAATGGAAAATAGAAGATGTGATTCACTTCCTTCTGGCTTACGAGAAAGTTGAATTGAGTCCAGGATAAGAGGCTGGCAGAGCTCATCTAGCTCTAAATCTTTAAAAGAGGAGTAAGAACCTTCAACTCAACTTGTTTGTAGTTCTACAAGGCATAGATAACCACCTGAAAGATATACCCCTGATGATTGGAGATGTATTTTTTCTTTGAATACTAACACGGATGAACTTAGATCTGTAGAAGAGGCATTAGATATGAATGATGTAGAATCCTAGAAGATTGCTATGGATGAAGAAATGACACTAAGAACGATATATGGATTCTAAAATTGGAAGGGATTTAGAAACCCATTGGTTGCAAATGGACCGCGGTTTAAGAAAAAGATTGGTTCAAATTTGGAGGCCGACAAGCATGCCAAGGTTGGTTAAAAAGATTACCTCAAGCTTGGAGGCGTTGATTATGGGTAGATTTCTCTCCCTGGCTAGTAAAAAAATTCTCACTAGATTTTGTGCTTTCTATTGTTGTTGCTTATGATTTAGAGGTTGAGAAAATGGATGTGAAAACTACTTTTCTTCATGGTGACTTGGAGGAGGATGTTTATATGACACAATCAGAGAACTACGTGGTGAAAGGTAAAAGTAAACTGGTTTTAAAATTGAATAAATCTCTATATGGCCTAAAACAGAGTCCTAGGACGTGGTACCAAAAAATTGATAAATATGTGTTGAGCTTGGGATTTGATATTCTAAATCAAATCATTGTGTTTATTATAAAACTGATGGCGATTTTTTCCTATTTATTGCATTATATGTTGATGATATGTTATTTATTGGCAAAGGGAAAGGTATGATTTCATAACTGAACTCTCAACTTGCTACTAAATTTGAAATGAAAGATCTTGGTGCAGCTAAACGCATTCTTGGGATGAAAATTAAAATAGATAGAGTGAACAAAAATCTATGGCTTGGCCAAAGTAAGTATGTCAATTCAATTTTACAGAGGTTTGATATGCAGGACTGTAGACCATTGTGTGTTCTTGTTTTAGTTGGAACAAAGTTATCCATTTTAGATTGTCCAACATCTCCATCAAAGATGGAAGACATGAGTAGAGTTCCTTACTAGAGTGTAGTTGGAAGTTTGATGTATGGTATGGTTTGTACAAGAACATACATTTCCTAAGTAGTGGGAGTTCTCTCAAGATATATGTCTAATCCTAGAAAATTTCATTGGGATGCAATTAAAATAGTCTTCAAATATTTGCACAGTACCTCAGATTATCCCTTAGGTTATCATAGTAATATGACTGAAGATGAGATTTCCCTTTATAGTCATGATTATTTGGATTCAAATTGGGCAGGTGATGTTGATAGCAAATGATCTACAAATGCTTATGTCTTTACCTTATTTGGTGGTGTGATTAGTTGGATGATTAAGTGAAAATTTGTGGTTGATTTTTCCACTACTAAAGCAAAGTATATGGCAGCTACTCAAGCTTGTAAAGAATCCATTTGGCTTAAGAGACTGTGTTTAGATATTGGAATAAAACAAGCTGTAGTGACAATTTAATGCAATAGTTAGAGTATGATATTATAGCCAAGAACACACCATTTCATTCCAAGACCAAGCACATTGATGTACAGTATCATTTTGTTAGAGATATGGTCGAATATGGTAGGGTGAAGTTGGTTAAGGTAAAGACTTTGATGAATATTTATGATTCTTTAACTAATCTTGTGAGCATAGAGAAATTCAGATGGTGTTCAGAGACTATGGGCCTTTTGGCCCCTTGTAGTTAAGAGATGATGATGACACCCTCCTGATGTCCTTGCAAGTTGTTCAACAATTGATATTTTTTGAGAAAATGTGTCTCAACCTTGCAATTAGATAAGGTATTGGTTATACATAAGATATTTTTCATCCAACGACAATGGGGGGGCATGGGGCGATCCCCCCCCATGAGGCGTCCAAGGGGGATCATCCCCTCGACTGGGGGTCCAAGGGGTAGCACGCCTTGATGGGGGCTCGAGGGCAGCATGCCCTCAAAAGCCAAATTTTATATACACTTGATTATTGTAAATCTAGACTGTTAATCATTATGTCTCATATCTGACGATTGATATTTTATTATCTTGACTTACCCTAGAAGGAAACCCTATTTTATGAGTGTGTTGTATTACTGCTATCTATTGTGATGTATTATGAGAGTCTGATAATGGTCGTGTTGCCTCTGGATCTCTAAGTGGTGGCACTCCTATGAGAAGCTTTCTTTGCAACTATATTGTAATATTTGTGATTTTTGAATAATATATTGGGTAGATTTTGGAGTGTGGGGTTTTTTCTCTTGAAAGGGTTTTCCCCTCATAAATCACTATGCCATGGTATGCATGCTATTTATGTTTATTTCTATTTAATTTTATCTAACTATTAAAGATCTATAAAATTTGTGCAATATTCTCCTCTCAAGATCAGTGTAGGGAGTTTTTCTTCTACCTTAGCTTCCTTACATTGTTTTTCATAAACTTTACCAATATGCTTTTTTATAGTGTCAAGCTTTAGCTGCAACTTCTTGTCTCTTTTACATTTCCAACTACAAATCTTACACTTGCATTCTGTTGGAGGTTCATCTTTGTTTTCTTTCTCCACTGGTTCAAAGAATGGGTACTTTTACACCCAATCAATCTGAAAATTCCTTATCATTTCCCACTCGCACCCCATTTTTTATTTTTCTTTTCTTTTCTTACTACCAACATCATCTACGGTGCTATTATTTTCCTCCACTTGTCAATTATCTCATTTTGGCTAACCAAGGTATTCCTTGGAACATC
>VDFB02150599.1:0-18712 GCA_007258455.2 Sequoia sempervirens
AAGCACATT
Source organism: Sequoia sempervirens (assembly GCA_007258455.2). NCBI lineage: Eukaryota > Viridiplantae > Streptophyta > Pinopsida > Cupressales > Cupressaceae > Sequoia > Sequoia sempervirens. The sequence continues at coordinate 10 of VDFB02150599.1, forward strand.
TGAAGAAGACACATCAGCAAAGTCTAGAACTAGTCAGTGGGTATGGCCAATTGGGTTTCAAGCTAATACGCAGCGAGGATTGTGGGATGATTTGAAAGAAGATCTGCCACGGTCGGAGAAGGGGTAACCCACCCTTCACTTCCCAAAGGTATAAAGTTCTTTGGGGCTTAGCCAAGAGTGACAAAATTTTAACTCCCAAACAAGCGTGTCTTTCGATTCACACTTCGATTGAGGTCATCCCTAGGGGTGATGAAATCCCCTAGCAGGCCTCCTATGAAGGGTTTTGACAAAAGCAAACCAAGTGAGGTGTTTGTGATCACACACACACTTGATTCACACTCACAATGGTTAATTTCCCTTAGAAATGAAATATGTGGAAGAAAACAATGAAGCACTCATTCTTTTTAGATCCCAAATCAAAATGTGTAGGAAGACAGTGATTAATTTTAGACTTGATTTTCAATATGAGATTGAAGACAATATTCATTTTAAGAACCCCAAATCCAAATGTGTTTGCAAACAATGATTGATTTTATGCCCCAAATTGAAATGTGTGACAAACAAGATTAAGAGATGAAGGATGAAACGAGTGCACCCGATTATTTTCGCTTTCCAAATTATTGTTGTGAGTGATATTGCTGCTACTAGAGCTCCTTATGATCACCTACAAGATAAAAAAAAATGATATTATAATGCAGCCAAAAAACTAAATAAACTCATCAAAAAAATTTGCAATTTCAGAGACATGTTTTTGGCATAGCCGAATTAGATTTCAGTATTTGACGATTTTATTGATTTGAAAAATGAAAACTCAAAGAAGAGATCCCTGTTAATTTTCTGAGAGCTTTCCAGAAATGTAAAGAAGTAAAAAATGCGGATTTATGGAAACCATACAGAAAATGAAGATCAAATTTTTTGGCATTGTATTTGAATTCCAAATTAAATCTGTAAAACATAGACCCCCATTAGAATTTAAGGAGCTTTCCGAAAATGTAAAAAATTCTAAAAAATTCGCCGATTTGCATTCAGAAAACCAATTTTATGAAAAAACATAAAATTATGATAACTTCTACAAAAACAATGATACACCCTCAATTTTTTTATTGTAGCCTCTTGAGATGATGCAAAAGACTCTGTAAAAATATTGTAGAAAAATTCGCAGCTGTGTAGAAGATATGAAGAAATTGGTAAAATCTGAGGTTTTTATCCAAAAACTATCAGATCTGCATCAAAAAATCAATAAAACCTGCAAGTAGATATTAAAAACGGGGCAAAGCCCCACGATGGGCGCCAAAATGTAGATAGGAATTAAAAATCAATAAGGTTTAAATGCATTGAAGACAATAAACAAATTAAATCCTATCAAGCACAATAGAGTACGAAATAACAAGGAAATCACAATACGAAGCACAAATGCAAACCGATCTCCACGCTAATCTCGATTTATCTCCATTGCTCTTCTCCGCCTGCACAAGGATGCAAGATTTCGAAGGGTGATAATAGAAGAATGTTGGTTGCTCAATTCTACAGCATAATGATGTGATGAAGATGATAGATGGCGATTAAAGATTGATTTTGACAGAGTGGAGATGCTAGAAGAAGATTCGATCCAAATGGCTTGTGAAAGGTTTGATTTATAGATTTTTCGAAGGCAAAAGCTTAGTTAGCAAAGATCAACGGTTGAGATTCAGTCTGGTAAGATGAACGGTAAGAGATTTTCGAAAGTTGAGAGAGAGATAGAAGGTTTCCTCTTCTTCAATTTTTCTCATTCAGATCCGAAGGAAGGTTGCCATTTGAAGAATGAGTTGAAATGAATTTCATAATTAAATAAATTTATTTATTTAATTATATGTGAAGATGAGATTAGAAGCTCGCATAATTAAATAAGTAATATTTAATTATATGTATGAGAGATGATTTTAGAAGGTAATTAAATATTTAAAATATTTAATTATTTGTGGAGTGAGAAAAGATATTAAATTAAATATTTAATATTTAATTTAACTATGAGATGAAGGGGGTGTTCGGAGGAATATTCCCTTATTTGAATTCAAATATTCAAATTTAGAATAATATGATAATTAATATAAATAAATTATAAAATTTATTTTATTTAATTAAGAGGAATATGGAATATGGTAATAATTAAATAACTTTATTTATTTAATTAAGATAGAAGAATTATAAAAGTGAACAATATAAATAAATAATTAAATTTATTTATATGTAGATTGAATTACATATTTAACCAAATAACTTGTATTTAATTTATTACCAGACTTATTATAATGTGACCATTTTTAGGTGCATACAATATATATTATGGTTATACTATTATCTTATACTTAACCATGAGTCTATACCTGTTCACGATATTCTAGTCTTAAAGAAGAGGACTTTAGCTCTCGCCAACCCAAAGCCATAGTGCAAGGAAACTATAAGGCGTAGAAGCACAAACTCCTCTCATGCTAATAATGTCCTCCAGATTAGATAAGAACTTACCGATAAATGTAAACATGTGGATATATGAATCATATTGAAAAAAAGGTTTTATGATTGTTTACGAACATGGAAACATAGAAACATTATAGGATAACTTGGAAAGATCCGTGAGAAATGGAAAATAATCAAAAGGGCATGTTGAAGTATTTGATATGCATGTTTGTAGCATTTTATGGTAATAGTCAAATAGTGATAACTAGAGGGTATTATTATAATATCTAGGTTATTGTAAGTCAAATATATGATAGCATTAATTATTATGTTGGGGAAAATGGAAAGATAGAGAAGTACTATGTTGGAAATGTCAATTTGTGATGTTATATAAACCTGTATAGGAAATGAGGTTTATCGTTGGGATTAGGATAAACCAAGGTTGGGAGTAACCTAGATGATCGGATAGATCACTTGAAAATACATTATCCTTTGGAATGGAATCATGTTATGGAATAAACTTGTTAAGAGTTATGTAAACCTGTATAGGAAAGGAGGTTTATCGTTGGGATTAGGATAAACCAAGGTTGGGAGTAACCTAGATGATCGGATAGATCACTTGAAAATACATTATCCTTTGGAATGGAATCATGTTATGGAATAAACTTGTTAAGAGTTAGTATGGTCATATTATTTACCAAACCAAGCAATAGGGTGGGTGAATATATGACGTCCACTTCATAGAGGTGAGATACCACTCCTTAAAAAGTGAGTTCGAACGTAATGATCAAATCTTTGGCCAACGTAGTGTAAGTTGCCACTAATTACACTAGCGGCTCACTGTGGGCCAAGGTTGCATTACTAAGCTGGGAATGTCATGCATGTGGGCGGGTATCCACTATATGGTAAGGTCTAGATATGTAGGACACAACACCAAGCTTAGGTAGGCTGTTATTATTATGAGGGATAGTAGACCAAACTCTTCATTGAAGGGTATGACCATCTTACTAGTTAGGTAGATGTGTGGGGGATTGCAATCAGTCTATGGTTGGAGGAAATGCACTTGGGTGATGATCTCCCTCATGCAGTAGACAGCCAAAATTTGAGGATGTATGTCAGCAAGGACATCTAGACCATTTGTACTATATTCCATTGAGCTATTGAAATCTATGTATGTAATCATGATCTTATATCTTTATGAAAAATGTATATGAAAATGTAATCATTACTTGGGATTATGTAGTGTTACTTTATTGGAATGCAATGGAAATTTGAAATGGGATTATTTTGAATATGCATCTTCGTTATTGAAATGCATTGGAAATTTGAAATGGGATTATTTTTGAATATGCATCTTTGTTATTGAAACGTAATGGAAATGTGAAATGGGTTTATTTCAAACATCCATCTTTATTATAGAAATGGAAAATATTAAAAAAAATTATTGATATGTGTTGGTAAACTTAAACTATTCACATATGGGTGAAACTTAGGTGAAAACAATAGGTAAAATGTCGGGTTTGTTAGAATGCAAGACTACCTAGAACCATGCACAAAATATGGGAGAACAAAATGGAAATGGAAATCCTTTGAAGAAATAAACTATGACCAATGACAAAAAAGATGATTAGAAAAGCAATTAAAAAAGAGGAACATTTTTATCAAGGAATCACAAGATGCAATCAAATGGAATGTCGTAAAGTTGGAACAATACAATGTCAAGCTGGACTACTCTGTAAAGGAAAACATAATGCAAAAGGATGGATGGCCCCACCTCCTGATGTGGCACAGAAATTTCCTCCTAAAAGTTGGAGCCTTTGTGTGGATAGCCATCCAAAAAAGAATCTTCATGAGGGACCAGTTGAGAAATTTGGGCACTGTTGGATCGGATAGATGCATCCTATGCAAGAAAAATGAAGAAACAAATAATCACCTATTGTTAAAGTGTCCCTTTGCTAGGGATTGTTTGAATCACATCATGGAAAATCTAGGGTGGCAAAGCCCGCTTTAGGATGACATAATTGCCTTTTTCAATGCCTTGTTGGTTCTAAATAAAAACTCCTTCTATGTCAATATGTTGATAGCCACCGCCTCCCTTATAATATGGGAGATTTGGAAAGAATGCAACTGATGCATCTTCCAAGATAAGGCAATGGAAAGAGACGAGATCCTAAGAAAACTAGAAAGAGCAATAATTGAAGTAGTCAACAATGGAGTAAGGAATCATCCACTCAAAATCATTTTTCTCCTCATGGGATCAAGCAATGAAATCCTCCTGGAACAGCTTGGAGTTCCGCCGCCTCCCTGCACTCCTCCCAACTCCCCCTCTCCCCCTCCTGCCCACTTCCCTATTAATGGGGTCTCTAGTGTTCAAACTAATATGGCCCAAAGGAGCCAAACTAAATGGCACCCGCCCAAATTTGAATGAGAAAAAATGAATTTTGACAGGACAACCAGGGGGAACTTGAGCCCATCCATGGTGAGATGTAGTTTCAAAGACAACAACGGATAAACCATATCAAAATTATGCATCTTGCTACCACCCGAATCAAATAATGAGGTCGAATAATGAGGTCGAGATGTTGGCATTGTAGCACGGTCTAAAGGAAGGAGTGAAAAGAGGTGTAAGGAACTAGAAATAGAGGGTGACCCCCTCATAACCATCAACGCCCTAATTAAAAAATAAATGGTGAAATAGAAGCTAAATAATATTTTGGTGAAATATGTGGGCTCCCTAGAATGCTTAGAAGATTTTAAAATCGCCCACATCTATCGAGAGGGAAATGGCGAGGTAGGGGAGAGGACCCAGTAGTTGAGCATGTTTCAATAGTTGAGAATGTTTTTGTTAATATAATGCCCAATAGTTGTTTATATAATGTCAATAGTTGTTTATATAATGCCAATAGTTGTGACTTTACTACCCATAATTAAACAAAATGTATTCTTTTGATCTAAAAAGCAACCAATCATGTGATGCCACATCAGCGCTCAACTACTGGTGATGTGAATGCACAAGTATTGGTAAGGGGTTTAGACGGTGCCTTTTTGGACACCTTGACAAAAAGCATGCTGATGTGGCATCATATTTGATGATGTGGCCCCGAAACTTTTGTTATAAGCAGGGGACTTGCCAAGTAAGCTGCTGTAAAAAAATTGGAGTGATTTGAAATTTCCAAGTAGGATTTTGAGGAACGCGAAGTTAGGTGCACAACTACTGGGTCCTCTCCCCTAGATAAGTTAGCAAATAAAGCAATTGACACACCCCACACAAATGAGTTCGAAAACCAAGGCCGGGAGCTAATCAAGAAAGCACACGTATCGATCAGAATGGCATGGGCAATATCCCAAACAAGGACAATGACAAATGGATAGAAGGTACTCAAAGGAAGTAAAATGGTGAGAGAGTGCATCAGCATGAAGGTGGCGTCAAAGTGTTTTAAATTTGACGCATGAGAAGGACTAGCGCTGGATTTTGGTAAGATCTGAAGGAAACGTAAAACCTTGTGAACTGTAGAAGCAGCCCAAGCGCATCCTATTTTAACTACTCCCCCAAATGTAAGACACGAGAAAATCTTGTGGTCACTCTAGGGACTCGAAAGGCGTGGATACACCTATGTGATTAACCAGCCAACGATGCCAAATGGCCTTCTTGGGGGTGATTTCGGAACAAAGGTTGAAGGTGATTTTAAAGGAGCATTGTAGTAAAACACGAAACTTGGCCATTAGGTGGATTTTGGACATGGAATTTACTGAGGATGAAAGTTGATTCAAAGTAAACATAGACATAACGTCTTGTTTCATCATGTTGTTGCTCTATCTAGGGGAGTCAAAGGAGGTAATTTAAAACCCTCATGTGTGTTTTGTTCAAAAAGCACAATTTGGGGGGCTGGATAAGGTTCTACAAGTAGCGAGATATGGTGTTGGGTTTTCATAGCCAAAGGACATCCCTCTAGTGATAGAAGAAATGACAATTGTGGAGTGGCTTTCATTCCTCGGCAATTTCATAACAAGGACACTAATGCAACATAGGGTGTTGGCAATGAAAGGTTGTCAATTTCTAAAGAGGATGAACAATCTGGTGCCTATGTATGATTTGGAGTGGCTTCATGACTTTGACAACACACTTGTAGGTGGCGGGTAGTAGTTCTGAGGTTTAGCAAAATTTTGTTGTAAGTAGCTATAGTATAGCCATAAGATAATGACTCATTTTGCTCGAAAAGAGCCATATGTATCTTATGCCTAGAATACTGAGATTTTGATGTTAAATCTTTTTTCGGTACTATAATGGTACAATCTTAGCTACAACTTACGTATCAAAAAAATAGTTCCAATAATATAATATTATTTAAATAATATTAATTATTAAATATTATATACTAATAATACTTATCATTATTATATAATATTAAATATATTATCATTAAAATATAATATATCATTTAAATTATAGGCAAATATTATTGAAACTATATTTAAAAAATTAACTATTATTTAATAATTATTAAATAATATTAATACTCATATGTGATCAAATTATTAAATATTATTTAAACTATTTGATCATTAACTATTTAAGGGAATGGAAATTGGTTTGCAAAAGGAACATATTAAGCTTTGACTACTTAGATGGCACATGTGTGGCCTACTCAACCTATCCCTTTTTCCAACCAATTTTCATTCCTCTAAACGGTTATAATCTTCCATCTTATCCAAATTATAAACTTAAATAATTATTTGAACTTTAAAATTAAATATATATCTAAACTATAATTATTGTTGTTATAATCAATTTAATGTTGAGATTAATATAAAAAATATTGAAAATTAATGAATGCTTAATTGATTGAGTCATTACTATTCTACAATGCTTCATGATTACAGTGACATATTGGTATTGGCTTGCCAAGATATGCTTAGTATCTCTATTGATAATCTTATGCATAATATTGTTCTATTTTTTATATGCTAAACGAGAAAAAACTAGAAAAAAATGGAAGATTAGAAAGATACGTCTTAATATAGCTTTAATGGTCAAAGGTGAGATTGAAATTTTGTTAAAGAAAAATTCATTAGACCTATTGATTATTCTCCATGTATTTTCAATAGTGTCTCCATTACTAAACTAGATGGAAATATTTCACTTGCACTATTTTTTGAGATCTTAAAAATTTTCAAGAAAGATGATTTTACTTTACCCATTATTGATACGATTATTGACTTCATTGTTGGGCATGATATGTTTTCATTTATGGGTGAATTTTGAAAATACAATTAGATTCTTACTCCCCCCAAGATTAGCATAAGGATGATTTTACTACACCATGTGGTACCTTTTGTTATGTAGTCATGCCTTTTAGACTAAAAAATATTGGTGTCACTTATTAGATGGGTGTGAAATTCATTTTCCTTGATTTAATGCATAATATTTTTTAAGATTATATGGATGAAATTTTGGAAAAATCGAAAAAAGTTATTGATCATCTCCAAGATTCAATTTTTTTTATAGATTGAGTTAATATCTATTACAATTGAATAGACTATCAAATATAATTTTGGTGTATAGATAGTGACATATTATTGGGATTTATTATATCAAGATGGTTTGTTGATGTCAATGAAAATGATTGATGTTCTAGTCAATATGCTTCTACCTTGTACCTAGATAGCTTTACAATTTATAAGTTAAGATGATATTTATTACGTGATTAATTAAATATACTTTTCCTTTGACTAAGCTATTAAAGAGATACAAAATTTGAGTAGAATGAGTATTGTCAATGTGTATTTGAAGATTTAAAATGGTATTTAATCAATACTCTAGTAGTTATGCTTGTTAGATGTGGTGATCCTTTATTGTTATATATGTTAACCAAAGAATTAAGGGTTGGGGAATTATTAGCACAAAATGATGAAAAGAGAAAATAACATGTTTATTATATGAAGTATTTAATGTTAGGTAAAGAGACATGATATACATGTATGGAAAATTTAACTTCAGCAATGGTATCTTCTTTAAAAAATTGAGGCATATATATTACACATTAAGAAATGAGTGATAGTCAAAATGGACCCTATGAAATATATGTTGTTAAAAGATAATACTTCTCATACAACATCATGACATGGGTTGTGTTCTTATGGAACTTAATCTTAAATTTATTTCTCAAAAATCCATCAAGGGTTGGGTAGTGGTAGATCAACTATTAGAGGCATTATGTACAGCTCATGCACTTATTGATAAATCATTTCTTAATGAGCATATATTACATATTGATTCTTCTTTCCCTTGGATAATATTCTTTTATGGTTCTAAATGTATGATTTCTTCAGGAGCAAAATGATTTCAATTCCACCTTCAAGGAATTTAATTCTATTATATTTTTTTACCTTTTTTATCATTCACTTTAATTATTGTGATGGACCTCACAACAAGCCTATTATTTTTTCCAGATTTGGGTACCCTTCCTGTTATGCCTTGCATAACCACCCCATTTTATTTTAGAACAAAATGGGTCCCCCTTGTTTTTGTTTTGTCCTTGGTGTTTTGTTTGGGTCTTAGGAGTTGTTCATTTTCCTCCTGAGTCCTAGTTTTTTTTGTTCTGGCAGAAGCAGAGTCATAATAGAAAATGGACTTAGAACTTTTGTAAGTTTCCAAGTCCAGATTCAATCCCGATTCTAGTTTCGCTCTTCTTCCTTGTTCTATTTTGTCATCTTTTCATTGGTCTCATGCTCTAAGGGTTTGTTTCTCCCTTTAGTCATTTCTTGTTTTCCTTGTGTTTTGTTTTTGCCCGAGCGGAAGAGGAATCGAGGATGGAAGTGAACTTGGAACTTTGCAAAAGTTCCAATGTCGGTTTTCATCCCGATCCCACCCCCGCTCGCTTGCTTTGTGTTGTTTTCGCTAGCGTCTAGGCCGAGTCCGGTTTTTGTTCTGATCCTACTTCCCGTCATGTCTGTCCTTGTCTCGGTTTTGTTCCTTTGTTGAGAGTGGAACCGGAATCAAAACTGAACTTGGAACTTTGCAAAAGTCCCAGTATCAGTTTTGGTCCCGATTCCACCCCTGTCTTCCTTTGTTGTATGTCCTTGCTACGGGACCGGAATCGGGTGCGGAGTTGGGTAAGAAACTTGTTAAAGGTTTCTTGTTATGTTTCGGATCTGGGTCCGCACCCGCCCTGCCTTTGATTTCCACATGAGTTGATTGTTCATTTACGTTGTGTGCTCCACCCTTGATCTACTGCATTTATTGCATTAATTGCAGCCTCCTCACATGCGCGAAGTGATTTTAAAACCTTAATTGAGGTTAACTAGCTCATTATCTCTGTTATCTAAGTTGTTTTAAGTGAACCAGAGCCGGGAAAACTTCGAGAGGAGCACGATTTGATTGTGGAGGTGCGTTGGTGAGCAAATTTATCAACTTTCAACCTTTCTTTGTTGGCATTTCAAGGTACGGTCTTTTTCCCTCTCTTTACTCGTTTGTGTTTCATTTTTCGTGTTCTTGCTCATCGTGTTTTTGCGCATTCACGAGATCTTTTCCTAAGAATATTCGCTCGTTCCTTCGTGTCTTTTTGGTTTCATTTTGTCTTTTTTTTTTCTGTTTTTCATTTTTCTTTTTCTATCTTTCTGTTTGTTTGTTTTCCATTATGTTGTCGCTTTCATGGTAGGTCTTTTCTATCATGCCCTAGTTTCTAATTAGGGTTCCATTTGATGGGGTCTTCTATGTTTTAAATGTTTGAAAATCTTTTTAGAGACCCCTCTGACCTTACTTTCATGTTGGTTCAGTGATTTCCATGTTGGGTTTTTGATGACCTAAATATCTGAGTCGACGCATTGTGTAAACTAGGGTTTGCTCGACGACCTTTACAAATATCTAGCCCTAGAGTTAAATTTGGTCTTTATTTGGTTAAAGGCTGAGGTTAAGCCCTTTTGAGATTCTCATATTATCCCATGGGACTTAGGTCCTTAAGTTCATGTGACCACCTCTTTAGTAAATTTCTTCATTTTGAGTAATAAACTAGCAAAAGCGGACTCGGGAATGAACTCGTCTCGTAGGTATTTGCATTGGGGTTCATTCCCAAAATGATCCCGCTTCCGATTATTGTTGATCTTGGTTTTCATACTTTCCTTTAGCAGAACAAAAAACTGCAGTGGAGGTCGAACTTGGAACTATTGATTGGTTTCGGGTTCAGTTTCCACTCAGATCCCGATTCTGGTATCAATCCCAATTCCGGTCCAGATCCCGCTTTGTGTTAAAATATTTTCCTGATCCTGATCCTTCTGTGACTCCACTTCCAATGAATATGAAATTTGACTAAGTATGAAAGTTTTCTTGAGGAAGTAAAGGGTGGTATTGGATGTTGTATTAATTTTTATGCTTTTTGTTCATCTAATACAGGTTTTTATTGTAGAAATAAGAGATGTTAGGAGCATCAAAAGAGGCTTCTCAAAGGAGCCAACCTGCGAAAACTTCAAGGCAAGGAACCAAGCCAAAGAAGATCAAGGTGGAACATCTCCCATATACTTTGAGGTACAAACATCAAATTCCTACCATCACAGCTAGCAAGGTGGACTCGGATTGGGCCGAAATTACAAATACAAACTTGGGCCCCTTTAACTATGGAGAGTTGTATGAAGAGATATTTAGTGAAGATGTCTCAGGAAGGATGAAGAGGATTGTTCAGTCTAGTTTGGCACATGTTGCCCTCTTCCCTTTATCTGTCCAATGCCCAGAATTAATGCTCACAAAAGTTGGAGCTTACAATCCTGCCACTAGACAATGTGTGGACCTGCATGGAAACATTATCATTGACCTTACACCACAAATGATAAGGTTTATGTTCAATGCACCTACTCCACAGAACCCCAAGCGACTCAATGGGGTTGAAGCCCTACAACTCCATAGCAAATAGAAGGAGACTAGTAGGACTCACATAAACAAGCACTGGATGAGGGTTGAAAAGAAGTCCCTAGCTAAGCTTCCTGATCAGCCTAAAAGGGCAGATTTCTACAAAGAGATTATTGATATAAAATGATGCTCTCCGGGGTGTTTGGGAAAAGAGATGCCTCTCAGTTCAAGGAATGGATGTTTCTTTTTATTCAAACCATCCTAGATGGCAGGCAAGAGTTTGATTGACCTATGATTGTATCTGAATGCATTCACAACCAGATGCTTAGAGTGAGAGAAACTAAGAGTTTATTCATGACCTCTTATGTGATCTATGCAACAACCCGAAGGGGCATTTTTCCTGGATTGAATGCAGTGGGAATATTAGGAGAAGCCCAAGGATAGAAAAAGTTGTCGGATCACTATGATCAACTCACTTTACAGACTTCTGAATCGCACTATAGAAGGGTTAATGATGCATTTCTATATGTTATCATTAACCGGCTCACAGGAGATGCAGGCTACATATTGAGCAGGGATGCTATGGCCTTTATTGCAGAGTGGGGACATTGGTATATCCAATACCCCATATTTACTTATTTTAGGCTAGTTGGTTTTGATGGCCACCCTCATCTACTCCCTAGATGTTGTAGCAATAGGATTGTCTTGATGGAGTTCATCTATCAAGCTATAGCAGTCAATCTGAAATTTTCTAATAAGCACAAGATTGGCTTCCATAAATTCACTATGAAGTTGGGTGAATATAGCTGTGCACACAATGTGACAGCTAAGGTAATCTGTGATGAATTAATTCACTTGAAGTTGAGTTTGTACACCTCCAGGAAGCATTTTGATCCCAAACACAAGATGCAGGCCTTCCTTCCCACTGTTTTTGATAAACACTTTAATCTGTTGGAGGATTTTTGGATGGACTTGCAAGATGATTATAATTTGAGGAGAAGAAACTATGAAATATTGCCCATCCCACTCATGGTTGAGTATGGGATAAAGGAGGACATCCCTAAGACATTTTCAAATGATGGGGTAACTTTGGATCCTCAATATGATGCTAAAAATGTAGGCACCAAGGACCTCAATCCAGTGCATTGGAATGCAAAACAGTCCATTAACATTAAGCAGATTGCAAGGTTGATATTGGATAGGAGCATCCAATGGGTTGTTATGATAATTAAGGATCCAAAGGCTCATACCCCCAAGAAGAGAAAGGTTGTAGGCACTACTCAAGGCTATAAGAGAACAAAAAGAAGAATGGCTCCTAAGGAGCCCTTAGAGTTTTTCCCTCCCAATGTTGGAGAGGAGATTGAAATCCTTGTTTAGGATCTTCCTGAAGCACATGGAGAAGAGGCCACTACAGAACCTAGTGCCTCTTGATATCTATTGCAGAAGAATCATCAACTCAACCTCTTATCATAGAGCAACCAAGTGGAGAAATGCATATGGGAACCCTCCACAAAGGATTTGAATCCTTGAAGGAGAAGGAGTTTGAGATTGAGATTCATGACATTGATACAGATTCCAATGCTACCCCATTTGATAGGGGGACCCATGTGGTTGCATCCATTGATGAAACTGAGGATGCAGGGACTGAACATATTTTGACAGAAGAAGATCAATGGAAGTTGTTTGAGGATGTAAAAAGAGAAGCAGATGCCAAGGCACAAGCTGAGGCACTGGCTAAACAGAAGGAGATTGATGCTAAAGCAGAATCTGATGCATTGATGAAATAATATAAATTGAAAGCTCAAGCCAAGGCTAATGAATTGGCTAAGCAATAGCAGAAAAGAGAGCAAGAGCTCAAAACTAAAGAAGAGAGAGACAAATTGGCAATGTTGCATAAGATCCATGATCTTGAGGAGGAAAAGGACAGACATAGGAGAGAAAGATAAGCCCTTGAGGCTAAATTCAAGGCTGTTGAGGAGGCCCATAGAAAGAAAGAAGAGCAAGAATGCCTAGAGAGAGAAAAGGAGGCTAAAGAACTTGCCATGCATGAACATAAGTCTAAAGAGGCATGGGACTTGGTCAAGGAACTTGAAAAACAAAGAGACCAAATGTATGAGGAGAATAAATTAGAAGAAGAACGTTTGAAGAGGGAGATGGAAGCTAAAAGGTTGCAGGAGAAAAAGGATAAAGAAGAAGCTGAGAGACTTGCACAAGAAGAGGCACAAAGAGAACAAAAAAATGTGCAAGAGGTTGATTCTCAACCTAGGAGTTCACTATATTGCAACCTTTATCTTCTGCCACTGTTGCCTCTTCTTCAACACAAGTAGTCACTACTCCTACTGCTCCAACTTGGCTAAAACTTGATCTTGAGAAAAAGTAGATATTTCAACCTCAGCCTCTCAATTGGGATGAGATGATGAAAGAGATAGAGAAGGAAAGACCCAAAAAGAAGGCTAGAGTTCTTCATTCTACCAAGCTCATGGATGCAAGAGAAATTGTTGTTGAATGTGCAATTCCAGTGGTGGATAAGGACAAAGAATACATGCAGATAATTGATTACCAATTTGGTACTATCAATTTGGGGAGACCTACAAGAAACCAACAGATGAATCTGATTGATATTGTAGCTTCCTCCACCAAATCCAGGATGATCAAAGATAAGCAGAAAAAGGATGAACTTAAAGCTCAATTGGATCAGTTGCATAAATTACTGAAAGATGTTTCCACTCCGGTGTCTCAACAAGCTATAGCTCCTGAAACCCCGGTCCTACTAAGCAAGAAAGAGGCCGATGGCCTAGTGCAAATGAGGAGTAAGGTGGGGATGCTTGATCGATGGATTGACAAGCTCAATCAAGAGGTTGGTGAAATGTTGGCTAATAGTTTCAAAGTCCATCAAGGAACACTTGAATTGGTAGAAGAGATGAGTCAACATGCTGAATTCCTAGAAAAGAAAGATGAGGAGTACAAAGAATATATCAAGAAATTGAAGGACATCGGCAAGGTGCCTAAGTCCACTCTCCTGGAGCAATCAATTCTTGAAGAGGATAATGTTGATTTCATTGACAAGACCTTAAATATAATTCGGTTCAGATCCAAGTTCATTTATGAGCATAAGAATGAAGTTCAAGAAGCTAACAAAGACTTGAATGAACAAATTGATGAATTGGAGGTAGTGGTTGCTATTCTAGTCAATCTAGACATCCCTGTCAAAGAAGGTCTTCCTTTGGATAATTTGAAGGAGAAGTGGAGTAGCAAATATGAGGAGGTAATGCAGAAAGTAGATGATGGAGAAAACTTATTGTTGGGCAGGCTCATGGACATCAAGGAAGAGGTAAAAGCTGCTAGGAGGGAATTGATCAAATTAACAGATATGTAGGAATTTTCCTTAGCAGAGTTAAAAAGAATCAAGTTTGAGGATAATTGGTTAGATGGGCCTAATATGGATATCCTTCAACAAATATTTTCTAGTTATGATGAGTATCTTCTTGATCAAGGAACGCAAGAGTGAGCTAGTAGCAGAACATTCTCTCTTAACATATCACATCCTCTTCTCTCCTCTTTTGTGTGGTTTTGACATAAGTTGGAATCATGTTCGCATCCACCAGTTCTACTTTCCTCCTTGGCTGTCAAATTTTGTATAACAAAGCAATCAACCTTGGAACTAAAGATCAGCCAGTCTAGTTTTTTCATGTAGTTTTGGTTCCTTAATTTGTGGATCTAAGTTTTTGATTGAGAGAAACTTATGCATGGCTCACCTATATGTACTTTTAGGCTCCATTTTGTAAAGGTCAGATGATTGAAGAAAGATTAGCCACCTGATATGATAGTAGATAGGAGTCATAGTCTTAGGATTTCATAAAATTGTTAGCAAGATACTCTGAAAATTCTGTTGAACTTAGATACTTTTGATAGTTTTATACAATTTATATGTTATTGTTAAGTTTGGACCTCTTTGATAAGTTTAATGAATCATAATTAATCCGTATTCCAATGAGTTGTTGTGCCTAAATATTTTCTATTTGATGAGAATCAATAGGGGAAACCGGATTCAAGATTATCTCATTGAATTATATGTGGATGAAACTGTTGTTATGCCTATTTGATTTGAGTTTTAGCAGTGAGTGGGTGATCTATTTCAAATCTTGAAGTAATGTTTTAGTGAATGGTTGTGATTGTTGAATTAGCACTATGAATGTATGCAATGGTGTAGATTATTCTATGAATTGCATCATGTTATGGTTTTGGTTGGATAAAGAAACACTCATTATTAAGGTGCATGTCTAGATATTAAAGAAGTTTTGTTCATATTTTACTATTCTGAAGCCCTGATTAATCTTTTTCTATTTGTTTATACCACCCCAACGTAGGATAATTGATCTGATGCAGTTTTTGTTCTTTATTACTAGCAAAGGCCCCTTGAATATTTCAGTTACATTGGCCATTGAGTAACATCAGCACAGTTGAGAACCAACTACCATGACCTTGGGATTTAGATTACTTTATGTTATCTTTCTTTTTGAGGAGAAATAGAATAGAGATATTTTGTCAAGCTTTTTTTTATTCATGTTTTTGGTGCCCATGTTGTCTCTAGTCATATGTGATTAATTGTATTGGTTTGTAATATGGTGTAACCTACTCATTGTAAATTTTGTCTATCAGTCATTTTTGTTTCATTTGTTGCATATTGTCACCTTTTCACATTTATGATAGTGGCATGATTTTCCTATTACTTGTAAATGTATTTCCATGTGGTGTCATCTCTTTGGTTTTGTTTGTTGCATATGGTAACTCAAAATGATTCCAATCTTTTTAAATATTAAAGCTTTTCGAAATTTAATATTTTAAACATATTAATAATTAACTAAGTTTAAATATGAAAAAATACTAATAATAAATTCTAGATTATTGTAAGCATTCAGGAATAAATATTTTTCTTACTTTAATATTTTAAATCAAATTATAATATTTTTTTTTCTAAATTGGAATTGAATTCAATGATTTTTAAATTTGATATCTAATTTTAAATTGAAATCCTAATGTTTTCATGGTCGTATATGGTAGGTCAAAGTGCAAGTTGTCTTGCAAACTCCAGTGATACATTTGTAAAACGAGACTTCATCCTCAAATTGCAATTTACAAGTTAAAGTGCAAAATGTGGGCAAAGCCAAAATCCCAAAATGTTACTACCAAAGGAAGTTGAACAATCAAAATAGATTGGAAATTTGCAAGCATGGGAATGAACAATCAACAACTCTCTTCCCTCTTAGTTTTTTCACTATCAAGACACCCAAAAGTTGTGTCTCCTTTCTCCAAATGAACTCCCATTCCTTCAATCATGCAATCAATATCATAACTCTCAAAAGTCATGTCTCCTTGCTCCAAATGAACTCCCATTTCTTTAATCATTCAAATAATATCAGAACTTTAAAAAGTTATCTCTCTGTTACCTAATTTTGCTTCCAGCTAAATCAGGTAGACTTATGATTGTGTTTGCATTTAAATGATAAAAGGTACATATCATTTTCTACTAAGTTTCATCCATGTGCATAAAAGAGATTATCAAAAGATTGCATTATTACAGTTATGCAATTGCATACAATACAATAGAGAGACAACATTTATTGCAAATTTAGTCTTTATTGATAATGATAAGTGTATAGTGTCCCTCACAAGTCGAGGGACTAACTATTTTAATGCATATAAAGAAAAAACTATACATTTACAGATAAAGAAACAATGCACATAAAGAGAAGGGGGACTTGTCATTGCCTGAATGATGAATCCCAGCTGCCTTGTCCTACATCATCTTCAGTTTCTCCCACTTGTCCTGCTTCCAGTTGATGCTCTCCTTGCTACCCCTAGGTTCCCTATATCTGTAAGAAGAGTGTTGTTAGAGCAATGAAGGGTCACCAATCAAAATATGTGCAAACATCCATAAATATATAATCTGATCTTCATAAGCATTAAAATAGATAGCATACCATAGATGTCTAGGAAAACAAAAGAGTTATCAAACACACCTATCATATGCCTTGTTTATCTAACATGTTTGATCCTTGTGCAAATATACGATAAAATCTTTGTTACTATTTTGATTCAGCTAATTACAGCATGTGGAGTAAAATGTGGCTCCCATGAGGGTTGAGCCCAGCATGCTACCCTCTTGTGTTTTAGGAGGGATAAGAAATTGAGCAACTTGATCAAATCAATGATAAACCTATTCTTGATGCATTAAATCAATATGGAATCATACCAGTTGATCAAATTTCATTATTAGATTCAAAATATGCAACAAAACAGTGTGAATTATCAAGAAAGATTACTCTTCATCTTTTCACAATGAATCAAACAATAGGTTTCCATCATGCTGATCAAAGGGGTAGTCATTTCTCCTTGGAAATCTTACTCTACTGGATATGTCTTTCAATCTTCTTTAGTGGATCCAAAGTCCATTTAAATAATGATATGAGTTGTATTTCATTGTCAACATTTTCTAGGAGCCAATAAAGAAGGGAACAAGAACAAGGAAAACAATCATTCAAAGATGAAAATAGGTTATCTCTTCCCAAGAAACAAATGATTTTTGTGATAATGGTGAAAATGCACAAAAAAATTGGCACATAGAATCCAATAAACCAGACATGGAACATAAATCAAATGGTGTAGAAATTGGTGCCTTTGATAGTAGAGATATGAAGACTAAAGCATAGATGCATCAAGTTCAATTATGGATAATCACATAGTAGAGGAGCTATCAAGTGACAATAGGAGATATCATGAGCTATATGAAGCAACTATAGGTAACGAGTGAAAGGAAATGATCATGGTTGTGAAATCTTAAAGAAGACATCAGAGAATAGTAAGAAAGTAGACACTGGGGAATGAAACTCAAATTTAGTTGCTTTAGGAGCAATTGTGCCTCTGTGTCTTCATCTCATCATAGAATAAAAAAAATTGTGCATGCCAATCTTCTATTGAAAAGCCATGGAATTGTGATAGTACAGTACTCTAAGAAGTTAGTACAAAACAAGCTCCAATGGGTGAAAGATGAATTAGGAAATAAAGCTATTAGTGCACAACATGAAAGACTTCCCTAGGCAGATTTGTTAAAAGTAGAGGATATGCCATGACCACATTTGTGTGCAAAACCTTTTGACAGAGGTAATCATGATAAATAAAGTATAGTTCAAGAATGGTGTGGCATTACATGATGATAAGCAAAATGATAGCCTAGAGGTCATCATAGTCCATACACTTTTAAAGGTATGGTTTCTTTAATGAAAGACTAAAATGATGATATCAAACTCATTTGGTTGCATAATATGACAATATACAATGGTGTCAAGTGTTTTTATCTATTAAGACTACAAAGTAGGATGGAATTATGGGAATGACAGTGAGCATTTTTCAAGCAAGAGGTATGCGATGTCA
>VDFB02150600.1:0-11203 GCA_007258455.2 Sequoia sempervirens
TCCACAACAATCTCCATCATCTCCAAAAATTCTATCATTCCATCTACACAATCTTAGCATTTTCCATCATCATCTAGGCATTTCATATCATTTAGTTTAGCATGATCAAAGATTGGGAAAGGGTTTCTTTCCATAGAAACACCAATCCAATATGAGATAGGGTTTTGATTCTTGTTTATGCTTTCATTTAGTTCATTTGATGTTTTGATTGCATTATGAAGAAAGATTCAATATTTCATAGGGTTTGCTTAGTTTCAATATTTCATAGGGTTTGCTTAGTTTGTTTTTACTTCATTTGCTAATAACTCAAAAGTTTGGATATATAAGGTAAATGTAGATTTTAGCTACCATATATATATATATATATATTAAATCTCAACCTCAACCACAACATATTACCACTTCCATCTGTTATATGTACAAAACAGAGATTATTTAAATATCATGGCAGCGACAAAGGCCAGATTCGTAAGTGTCTACATTGCATTGGGCAATCTAGAGAACTTTGACTCTCTAGTTTGGATATAGAAATAAGTTTATTATATAGGAATCACCGTTAAAACAAAGTCACATTGAAACCACACCCAATTAAAAAAGGTTTCTTCACTAAGCTATACATTTATTGCACAAACATACCAACAACTTATCAGTTAAGGGTATTCCTTGAGAATACCAACCTTACAACTTTTTGAATATTTTCAAGTACGGAAATTGACAGAAACTAAAATTAAAATGCTAAATTCATTTTAGTATGGAATTAGAATGGAATCTATCAGATCCTGAAGGGGTGCAAGCTCCTTTTTCTCAATCAAATGGAATTCCTGTTAAAATTAAAGGAAAAGATATCTCTACAAGTTAGTATATTCATCGTATAACTATTGATCATTGAATACTAATTAAATAAAGCATCACAATATATTACCAGCCAAAACAATAGGTATATATTTGTGCAAGTTACAAAGATATGTGCCAAGCAAACATTTTTAGAAGGAAAACAATTGAATGGAGAAAATGCATCATAATTCAAATTCATTTTGAATAGCTGAAACAGGAATCGGCAATCATTACTAAGAGCACCTTCTGATCATGGAAGACCAACACAAGAAGAACTAGCTCGATCATAACACACTAGGTCAAACTTTGAAAAAAATGATGTAGGTCAGAAGAATACAACTATAATATTTGGGAAATAGTAATCAACAGCTGACCCTCTTTCAAACATATATTATGTATAATTAGATAGCAGACAAGAATTTTCAATTTACCCAAGTACCATTGGGCAGTTTCTAGTTTAGAAGAGGTACAAAACTCGGTAGCTAGATAAACATATATCAGCAGAGATTGTTTGGTCATGCTTTTCTGTACTATTCGTTAAAGAGTTAGGTTGTATAAAAAAAATCCATAACGCAACACTGAGTTTAACAGAAAACTTTCTCAAGGCACTACAAATCCTGAAACTTCTTTGCTAGAAAAATGCAAAGCGTATGCACTTGCTGTTGAGGTTAAGCCACAGTCTTTCCAATTTCCTCAAAACTTGACTTTAACTCGCATAAGCAAAGTTGGATAAACAATATTAGGAATGAAGAACAAAAAAAACATAAGCAGCAATCAGTGAGCAATGCTGCTCCACACCTCATAAAATGACAGGAATTCCTTAGGATCCTTGAAACTCACAAGGGCAACATAACACTCACATTGTAATGCATAACTTATCTCTAGGAGTTCAAGGTTCAGTTAAGTTCAGGAGGAGAGTTAAGTGTCATCAGTTAGATTTGCAACACAATTTCTCTTTACAGATTAGAAACCAATAAGAGCACAAAATGTCTATGGAAACACGTTAAATACTCTCCAGGTGTATTCAAACAGTCAAACACTTCTTCAATTTCTAATAAAAAGATAGAAATAGGACATATCATGAGCATATTGTACTCCAAATTGACAGTCATCAATGCTGCACTCTGGAAACTCAAATCACACAATTTTAAATTCTAAGGATTCCAGCTATATGTTTATATAAACATTGTATGTTATATCTTAATAATAAATAGAATTTCCTATACCATCTTCACTATTGAAAGTTGATCTTGTTAGTTTACAGTATTTTAATTATAACTGTTGAAGTATTTAAGATAGAAACTACTGAAAACATTCTCGTCAATGAATGCCAGATTGTTGCTTGCTGCTTATTTCTCAAATAGGTGCCTAGTGAAAGTCAGGTAACTATTTCCTAACAAAGCCCCATACCATATAACAGTTGGTTCAAGCATAGTTTGCAGAAGGAAAATTTTCAATCTTAACTCGCAACTCAAGCTTAACTCGCAACTCAGAAGAGGAGGTTACTTGGCAAGTTTTATGCCCAAACTTGGGAGAGTACTCTGCAAGTCCAAGCATATAACTTGCAAACACACAGTTTTTGACCTTTTTAAACCTTGCACATGATATTTAGAGACACAGGAATCCTCTATACACTATCAGCAGCAAATGCTAAAAAGAGAAGAGCTTTTTGAGTTTTGAAAATTGTTTATGCACATAATCATGTGCCTTAGGGTATCAAAACAAAAAGATTTTTCAAACTCCAAATCGCAGGTAAAGGGTGAAGCACACACAGGACAAGGGAAAAAGCAAGTTCTAGTTTATCAAGTCTACAAGAGCACAGTTGGACACACAACTTTGTGCATAGAAACATCATTTTGAAATGAAAATGTGCTTTGTTGAAGACAAACACACAGTCAGCAGTGCAAAGACAGATCTTTGTAAATATAAGTGGCTGCCCAGAACAAGGAAGTGTGTGCTATATAGGGTGTGGGTAAATGTTTCAAACAAAAATTTGCAAATTACATTGAATGGCATGCACCTAACAGTAGAGGAATGCCATTTGATACATTTTGCAACTGCATTTTGTATAAAACTCGTGTTTTTCAAAGATATTTTAGTATTTTTTTAAGTTGCTGAGTTTTTGCGGAGTCAGAAATTTCTGGTCCACTGAGTCCAAGTCAAGTTCAAGTATGTGATCAATGGGTTTACCATTTAAATACCCTTGATTTTTGTACAACAAAACCTTGGCTCATTAGAAAGACAAATGAATGTCCTAAATTTCTAAAGCAGTTTAAAGATCTCTTTCTGAAATAGGCAATTAATCTCAATTTTCCCTGGGTCAATTAGAAACAACAATTTTTGTAAATTAGAACTCTTCTCGAGGAAAACAAATTTTCTCAAAAAAATTGCACAAAAGTAACATCCAGAAGCCTATAGACTTTTTTTTTAGAGAATTTTAAACAGTTCATCAATTTCCCAAATTTTTTGAATTATCCAATATTTATGCAATATTCTCACTTTGTATTTTTCGGGACCTTTGTTAATCTTTCCTGATCAAGTATTAACATTGGTATTAACTACAAAGATACTATTATGTCACAATATCCTGCTGAAAGAAAATCAATATTGTTGGTTTTTCTTTATCATGAATTTGTTAACATTGGTCTATAAATAACCTTATGGGACAAAATCTTGTTGAAAAAAGTCTAGATATAAACGTTATTCAAGGGAAAGCCCTGAAATTAATCTTAAAAGAGACTAAGGAGTTACACATACTTCTCAAGGACACCACAAGCCAGCAACTCATTGGAATCCCTAACAATGACAGTTCCCAAAGTTTATGTGACGTATGATCTCTGTTTACTGGCAACCATAGCGTTGAGACTCAGACTCTTTGAAAACTCGGCCAGCTGTTCTTTAACTAAGTGGAAAATCTCAGCCAAAACTTGGAAATTAAAAAAATATCATACATAAAAAACATTTTTGATAGTTTTTTTCAAACATTTTTGATAGTTTTTTTCAATTTTGAATTGATTTTCGGTTTTTTATGCAGACTCATCGAGTTGAGGCTACAGACTTTCTTTCTCAATTCGAATATGATTCTCAATAAACGCCGAACGCGGTAAATGCTCGCCAGTTAAATTCTCTGCCAGCGCTGTGTTTTCCGCCAGTGGATGCGTCGGTCCATTGCTGGTGCGCCTGGATGGTGTGGTTTTGCCGAGACGAGATGAACGGTGATTTATTTTATTGTAGAAGCTAAGGACTCAGAAAACAAAACCCATTTTATTAAAAAAAAAAGAAAAAAGAAGTTAACCTTGTTTTTTCCTCATCACAATGAAGTAAAAAAGAATGCTGTTATTTTGCTGTCCCTTCAGCAGGATTATTTAATTCAGTATGTTTTCTCCATGACAACTTATACAAATAATTTCATAGAATGAAGATAAAGATTGAAATTTTCCAGCCTTTATGCTGCTAATACAGAAAGGATGTGATAATTTGGAAAGGAAACTCTGGTTTTTTTGCAGTGATTATAATATGTTTGAAAATAAATAAGATTAATACATGAGCCTTGGAGTTCATTTTGAATTTCAAGAGTACTGAATTAGTACAATGATGCAGAATGAAGAGATAATTTGAAAATAAACAAGATATATACAGGGAACTTCCTTTTGAGTTTAAGGGTATTGAATTAGTTAAATGGAGCACAATAAAGAGAAGACTACATATTTTTAGTTCCCTTGCCAAAAATGGGTTTCCAAGTAAATTCATGTGGTGTAAATGATGTGTTCATCATAAATGGAAAAGCCAGAATATTTTCTCACTTGGAAAAGCCAGAATATATTCTCACTGGGACAAAATCTTAATTAAGAAAAGATTCTATGAGTTGGTTAAAAACTAGCGCTTGCACCCCAACGAGGTGCAATGGTTACACCGATAGCATAATATACTCTGGAAATATATTGAGGGGCAGGGGGGAAAATAGTAAAAGTCAATTGGTGATGAGATGCGAGAAGATTTGGATATGAACAAACGGAACTTAATTTTACGCGGTATGCTATGCAAAGATGGTTTTACAACATAATATATTTTGTACAATGAAAGGTCTGTAACTTAGAAGGTCAATTGGACCAAGTTTAGATGTTGTTGGTTAATGATATACCTTGTGACCGAATGTAACAAATTTTCTTTTACACGATAGTGTTAAAATTATTATTAATTTAAATTTTGCCACCATTTTTTTTATGAACATGTTATTAATTAAATTTTATTTTAATGATATAAAGATATTGTTGTAACTGTTACAGTAATAAATTATTGCTAATAACACTCATTTTATTTACGTGAATATTATTTACCTACTAATATTTGTCCTTCTGATCGTGGTAATACTATTCCAGCAACAATCATTAAATTGGTTGATAAAGTTCTTCCTGAGAGTTATTCTCCTTTCTGTGGAGTCAGCGATGGTATACTTCATGGACTCAAGCGCATTTAAACACCCCCAGTACAGGCAGAAGGATACAAATTAAATTTTGGAGGCACCAACTTACAGCTATAGCCTAACATATCAAGTTAGTTTATTAAAGGTTGCTTGATTGACATCGAATTACTTATTCCAAGTTCGTAAGAAATAGTTGCACAGGCATTTACATCTTTATGACCACCTATCAGTCTTAATAGCACGTTAAATTGCGAACTTATTTACTTTGGGTTTCCCGTCCATTTTAATTTAGACCTGGGCCTATATATATATATATTATAAACAGTCATTTAATCATAATGTGGCCGAATTAGACTTACGACGACAACAAAAAAAAAGAAGAGTGAAACACAATAAAGAGGACATCAGTAACAAATTTTCACATCATTTCACATCCAAAACAAAAATGCCTAAACCCTAAACGCATTATCTCACTTTACTCTTCTCGTTCTCTCATAACGTGCAACTCCCCATTTCCTCTACTCCAAGCCATTTTCCTTTTGAATGCGGGTCTGAGCTTGGTGGCGGTGACAGAGGTCAGATAACCAATCTAAGGCCAAAGTAGTTTATAAGGCATGTTCTCTGGCGAGATATCCTCACCCTCCACCATTTAATGCCAAGATATGAATGACTGCCATATGACAACTCATATTTACTCCTGCAGAGTGCTCTGAGGAAAAGCGAATTAGGACTGGGATCGGTGTGACAAGACCGTTTTTATTGCATAGAATTGACGTGTGAGGGTGAAACCCCAATCTGCTACCAGTGAAAATATTGCACTCACTACTGCACCTTTAATTTCCATATTGTCTGTGTAAATGTCAAAAAGGTTAATAGTTGCCCACCCACACAGACATTGATTGGTTTGTTCACTTGCTTCCATCGCCAATTTCCAGATTTTTTATGAGAACAAGCATATGTGTTCATGCTGTTGATAGCGTCCAGCGAGTCGAAGAGAAATGAGTAGAACTGAAGCGCTTCCACAAACTGCTGGACGAATGAGGACGAAGAGGGGCACATTTATCCGTCAAGCACAACCACGGCCTTGGGGGAAATCTCTTTCAAGAATGCAGCGAACAAGTCCTAGGAAGGAAAGGAGGAGAAGAGACGTTGCATGCCCACCGACATGTTGACGGCCATGGCCTCTCCTTCGCAGAGGCGCAACATGGGGAGAGTCAGGCTTTCGTTCTAAACCAAACTGCATTAAGGGCGAAAAGAACAAAGAACGCAATCTCTCAAAAACAGAACAAACAAAACCAGAAAATCCTCAAGAAAGCCACAAAACAAGCAGAAAATCCTCAAAAAAAAAACCCCGAAATCGTGCTCTTCAAGAAAAACCAAAACCTTAAGATAACGAATGACTCAGACTCAAACCCTTGTAACACCAATTGACAGCGCTTAAAAGAAGAACTCGTGGAAAACTGGAAACAAAAGACATCTCTAAAAAAAGCCTCTGCGAAATCCGAATTGAAGAACCGAGCGCAATGGAAGATCGTATAAGAAATGGGAGGAGGAAGGACTCTACTGATAGTCCTTCAGACCCTTCACACCGCTTGTACATGCCATCCGTGGACAGGGGTGCCATGCCCTTTGACCATACCTGTCGTACCTACCCCATTCCTATTACCGTGCACAGTACAGGGGGCCTCACCCCCATCATCTATCACCTAAAATTATTACCGGAAAACTTTAGAAATCTTTCAGGCGTCAGACATCAGACGAATCCGGTGGGATTCCCCACCTAGAATAGCCTATCGGCTAATTACATAAGGACAACTTAAACCTTATTGAAGCAATTCCTTCACTCTTTGAAACCATCATCTTATCTTTGTAGAGTTTGTTTTTAGAGAAGGTGAATCGGACAATAAGGAGCAATTTCATTGATAAACTAAATGTTCCTTGCCTAAAAAACTGATATTTGCTTTTTGTCTGAATAAATTTCAAGCACTTTGGCTGGTAATAAATCTGGTTCAGAAATTTTGGCTTCTACATTCCAAGCTTTCAGTAATTCTTGATGGTGTATGGAAAAAATGAAAGCCTTTATCAGGAAAAATGGCTAGAGGAGAGCCCAGGATAAATTGATTAGGTTCGATGGTTTCATGCAAAATGGTCCCTTTAGAAAATCTTATTTAGAAGACCTTATTAATTTGAAAAGGAAAATAAAACTATTCTGGCAATGTAAAGCTCAGGGTGCACAAGTTAAAAGTGCATTACGGTGGTTGAGAGAAGGTGTTAAAAGGTGTATGAGTACTACTAATATGTTTGATTCAGAAAGGATGGTAAATGCATTTAACTGTCAAGTTCAATGATAGTCAGTTAGCAAAAATTTTAAAAATAGAAGTAAGCTTCCTCTAGTGTTTAACAAGGATTTTTTCACTCCAAAAGTCTCTGGAGAACAGGTTGAAAAATAAGCCAAATGTAAGAAGATTATTGCCCCCAAGCTTTCTGTTTATGGCATCTAAGTAACAAGGTTTTTTATTTGTGTTTCGCAAGGTTAAAATTCAAAAACAGTTTGTCATTTAATCACAATTTATTAAGTTCAACGAATAGATATAGATATAGATATAGATATATTCTTTCTAAATAAGAAATAAATTCACAAACATTGAAATAGATAACAATTACTAAATTGCTTTCAAAATTATATAAGATGTAGAAATACATAATCGATAAATAACAAACCCAAATTCATATTTGAAGTGCAAACAATTGCATTGCCCAAATAATATAATTAAATAAAACATGTATAAAACTTTAATATTAAATTTTCTTAATAAAGTTAAAAAAATAAAATAAAATCTAATGAAAAATATTAAAACCTAAATATATACTATATAATAAAAATAAAATTTGACCCCTCATAGAGGTAGATTGAAAATGAATTTCAGTGGGGCCTCAAGACGTGATCCCAGGGTCTCAGGTGCAGGCTGCATTATCAAGGATGAGGCAGGAATCCTCATATGGTCAGTTTTGGAAAAACTCCAGCTTGGCTCCAACAATGAGGCAGAGTTTAAAGCTTTATATGAAGGTACAAAGTTATGTGAGCAGAAGACAATTAGGAAAGTGAACATTGAAGGAGGCTCATTAATTTGCATCAAAAGAAAACAATTTGAACTGTATAAGTAAAAAAAAAACATGCTATGGGCTAAAATTAACTCCAATTAAGTAAATCATCTAACTAAAAATAGGAACTGTTCTTCCATTTCTTAAATGACAATAAAAACAGAAGCCTCGAATCCATTCAAAAACTAATATCAAAGTTTTAGCTGTATTGCAAAAAATTAAAATAAGTAAACAAAGAACACAAATAGAACTTACAAATGTGAAGAGGTCGAAGCTCGTATGAACAGCACCTATTTAATAAACAAAAAATATGAGAGTAGCTTTATAACTGCAAATTTGATATAGGTAGAAGGAAACCATGTACAAGATTTCCTTAGGAAGCTGATAAATGAGATCACCAATTACCAAGTTTTTGGGGGAAAATCGATTCATCATCAAGCTGAGCCTCAATCCAGTCCAATCAATAAGAGTCTTGAAACAACATATAGGTTTCTTTATTTGGACGCCATCTGCCCATCGGTACTCATACCTATTTAGTGCAGTATTAAAAAAGATCAGCTACAGAAGAGACTATATTCCAATAATATGATTAATTAATCTAAATAAATAAATACAGACAATGCAAATCAATAATTCATCAGTGATTAAATATGTGGTATATTTCTTGCAGTTATTAAGTCAGTGAATGTATATCATTCAATTCCAATCAATAAGAGTCTTGAAACAACATATAGAAGTCTGAATCTGACAGCGTAAGTAAATATCGTGTCTTAGAAAATCATCGGCTAATTTAGGAATTCACAAGCCGATACTTACTCTGGAAGTGGATTGGATAACTTCTCATCCATGGCTTCGAACCTAAAGCTCAACTCTTATTTCCCCAAAAATGGGGATCTGCGGCCTAATTCGTATTTCTATGGATATCGAAGCTCAACTCTTATTTCCCAAAAAATGGGGATCTGTATTTCTATGAATATGGATATCGGAGTTTCAATCTGAATTGAGATCACCAACATCTCAATTCTTCACTGAGAGCTCTATCCAGGGTAAATTGCAGGAAAAAATTCTTATACAGCATTTGTACTCTGCGAAACTTAAATCAGAAGGACGGCTGGATTTAAGAGCAACACACTAAGCTCTGACTTTTTAAGTGAGTCCAAAAAATATATATTTTTCGTTTCCGTTTTCTGCACGTCACTCTCATGATTGGGCAGTGTCGCGGCTGGGCGTACAGGTCACTGTTCACGTTCCCGAGTTTGACATTAAAAAAAGGTATTTCTTGCCCGAGTTTGACGTTAACGTGGGAAATTTGAAGATTTGTTGACATGAAATCAAATAGGCCTACCTAGCACCAAGGAACATCTCATAATGTGGTGCCAAGTAGTCAGATGCAACACAGATGTGGTGCAAAACATATGAAAACCCAACACCAAAATACATCACAAAATGTGGTACCAAGCAAAATGGGCCAAAGTAAACCAAGGTCACAAAAGGAGAGGAGTGGCGAAGGTTCAAATATGGACCCCGAGCAACCCCAAGAGTAACCATATCTGGTCAAGGTTGCAAAAAACCAGCAATGCCCAAACTTGAATACTACCAACCTACATGGCACAAAATGCTAGCCGAGAATGCAAGGAAACAAAGAGAGATGGATTGAGATAGCCAGGAGATAATTCCAACCCCACAGTATGATCAAAAAATTGTATCCCAGATAATCAAAAGAAACCCAATTGCAAGAGAGAATTAAGTGGAACTTTCCTCAGAGGAGGCAATGTCTGTTGGAGGAGGTAACTAGGCAACCTCATGAGGCTCTATGAGGGCATGGCAGATTAGAAAATGTGTTGTGTTATAAAGATTCTAAATTTTGTCACAAACAACATTACCATAGTGAAATCTTAATCTGAATAAACGATGATCAAACTCACGAGAATAGTCATCAATGAGTGCATGAGCCATTGAACAAAGCAGAGTAGAAAGGCACCTGTGAGATAAAATATGTTGACGACAAAGTATACCCCCAACAATATTCATTTTGTGCAAAATGTCGTAACCTTCTAGTGCAGGTTGCAATGAGGAGAGTGGACAAATGTGAAGAAATATGTATGTACCTACTAAAAACTTCACCATCTTGACACTCCAAGAACATCCATGAGATTTGAAACAAATCTTGATGCAGTTTCGTGAGGCAGTGCCATGGCATGGAACTCTACCCATTCTTCACCAAGCACAATTGGAATTTCCTTAGCAATTTTCTTGCATTCAATTATAAAATTCCTTCACATCTTTTCAGTGTTAAGTGGTTGATTATCATGGATCTCATGAAACCTAGTAGGGACCAAACTTTGAAGGAGTTTTCCATTTTCACAGTGCAAGAACAAGCCAAGATAATGAGTGTAATGTATCAAAACTCCATTTTAAAAGAACTAGAGTTACTACCATGCCAATATGAGGGGCAGTCACACAAGCTTGCAATAAAAACACCAACTCCCAATTGTACCATAGAGAGGTGGAAGGACAACTACCCAATAAATGGATAAGCTGGCTATAAGTACCCAGCAAGCATTGTCAGGTGCCAACCAATAAAGAGTTGAACATTAGAATGTCATGTCACACCAAATGGCATGAAATCAATGCAAAAGATATGGGGAATGTAAGTACATATTGCCAAATTCTGCATTTCAATGTAACAGATGTCACATGGAACCGTACACAAATCCCAAATTTGCATTCACCAACTCATTTAACTGCAAAATACGATGAAACTTCCAACAAAAGATGTATAATTAGATGTATCGTTGGTTACCTGTGTATTTAATGTGAATTTTTTTTTTAAAAAAAATTATA
>VDFB02150601.1:0-14169 GCA_007258455.2 Sequoia sempervirens
ATATATGTGTGTGTGTGTGTGTGAGAGTGTGTGTATGTGCATGTGTTTGTGTGTGTGTATATGTATATGTGTATGTAAAAATGATTTTGATTTATATATATATATGTGTGTGTGTGTGTGTGTGTGTGTATCTCTATATATATGTATATATGTGTGTGTAAAAATGAGTTATATATATATATACATGTGTGTATAGATATATATACATGTTGGTTATAGTTTGGCTTGGATTTTCCTTTAGCATTCCTAGTTTAAGTTGTCAGACTTGGGGCTCCATAGCCATGTGAAAGGTGGCAGGTGTTTGTCGCGATGATAGAGGAGTCTGGAAAAATTATAGAAGTGTAGAGGAGGCCAGCAAATTGTCATTAGCATTGATTATTTAATGGTTCCTGTGTAGTGGTGATGGTGCAAGTAACATCTATTTTAAAGTCCTTGGAAAACAAAACAAATTCCTGTGTAGTTATCGGTGTTGTAGTGTTCAGTGTCATTTTGAGGTTTATGTTGTTGCTAAAGGTGGGTACGAGCATAGAGGGAAATATTTTGTGAAGTTGCAAGTGCGTTGAATGTCGTGCAATTTTTGTGAAGGTGGTTGAAGGTTATCTTGTGTTATATTCCATGTATCGATGGTTCCAAAAGGTGTGGTTTGTGATATTTATGTGCTGTACTTTTAATGGAAACCATAAACACAAACCCACAAAAAAATCACAGTATGGAATCCATGCAAAACCGTGCACACAAAACATGAACCATAAATCAGACAAGGTATTTGGAACAATCAAGAGTACCTTATGGAAAATAAGCAATATAACCGCCAACCACAAATCAAACAATATCGCTGAGGGTTTCTTCCACATGTTCTTGTTTCAAATAGAAATCTTCTCGCCAACTTTCCTACACCAAAATAGGAAAAATATTATCACAGGTGGGACATTTCTTTTGAATTTCCAACCACCCTCCCTTGCTAAAAACATAAAATAACCTACACCCGCCTTTGCAGAAGGTGCAAAAAACTTAATCCAGGTTGTGTTTTTGGTGAATCTAGAAATCAATATTTCTTGTGTTTTGTGGGGTTCCACATGTGCATAAGTGTTGGTGATAAGGTTTCATTTATGGCATCCGTCTTGTGTGAATGGCTAGAAAATAGTTAATCTATTATGCTTTTTGGCGAGTTTCCCCATCTAGGCCACCGTTGAAACCAACATTGATTTATTCATGGTTTGCATTCTCGTGGTGTATATCTGTATGTATGTATATATATATATGTACACACACACACACACACACATATATATATATACTATGTATGTATATATGTATATATATACATTACATATATATAGTACATTTGCATATATATATAGTAGATATATATATATATACATATATGTATAGTACATATATACATATACATATACATATACATAATAACACACACAAAATAGAGAATAATATTTTATTTATAAATATGGAATTCTTACATGCAGAGAATCTCAAATCCTCGAGCTCTGCAATACGTGTAAATTACACAAATTATAGAAATTATAGAAGTTCCCCTTTCGCAGCATGCGAACTCTTTTCCCCCAAAAAGCTGCCCAAAAATCAGAAACTAGCCCATAAATAGCCCCTTTTTAGTTTGGAGCCAAAAAAAACATTCAAGTTATGAGTTTTGGAGGTTTGGTGCCAAAATTACAATTTGAAATTCAAAAATTGAGGCCTAATTCGAAAATTGGTAATTTTCCAAAAA
The DNA here is from genome assembly GCA_007258455.2 of Sequoia sempervirens. Taxonomy (NCBI): domain Eukaryota; kingdom Viridiplantae; phylum Streptophyta; class Pinopsida; order Cupressales; family Cupressaceae; genus Sequoia; species Sequoia sempervirens. Next base: position 1,745 of record VDFB02150601.1, read on the forward strand.
TTGACCAACTTTCAGAAGCCATAACTTTTGATTTGGGACTCTATTTTTTGAACCGTTTGAACCGTTGGAAAAGTATCAGAGTGAAGAGTGTGTTAAGAACCTGCTCTGCTAGTTTTAATGATTTATGGGCCCGTACGGGACCGTTTAGTGCCTCATACTAGACTCAGAAGGTTTTTCAAGGAAAAAAGTAGAAACTGAAACTTGAATAACTTTCAAAATATGAATGATCTTGACCTGATTCTTTTGCCAAAGTGCTTATTTTTCCATCGTGAACCTTCCCATAAATTTATGTCTTCCCATGCCTTCAAATTCACACCTGCTAAAAATAGTAGTTGAGCAGAAAAAACAGAAAAGTAGTTCTAAAAGCTGGGAACTCTTATTCGACAAAAAGGGTATCTAGAAATGCAAAAGTATCTACAAAAAGAAAAGAAAAGGAACATAAATGGAAAGCATATTTTTGGGTGATGCAAGATTTCCCTCACACCATTGGATGCTCCTACATCATATATAGTACATATACATATATATACCTATATGTGTATATGAGTGTATATATATATATACATATATATATTGATCAATTAATAAAAAAGGAAACCATGAAGATTGGGAGTGGGAAAAAAAAGTTAAAATGTACTAATTTATCAACATAGATTTGTCAAAAAATGAAAGAATGCATTGCAAAAAAAGTTAAGAGTTTCGTTAGGTGTTGAATGGTTGTTTTTATTATCATGGTTGGCGCTAGATGCAAAGCACGGAACATTTAATGTTGAACCGTGCAACGCTATTTCTGAAAGCAAGCAACAACTATGGACACTGACTTTCCACAGCCATTGGGAGACAAAAAAATTTGGGAGGCTAAAAAAAATCATGTCTAGACCTATAGCCCATTTTCTCGTTGACTTCCCTACAAAAATAAAAGGGGAACAATATTATCACAGAGGGAACTTTTCTTTTGCATTTTGAACCATCTACCTCTACAAAAGAAGTCAAAATACCCCCGCCCACCTTCACAGAAGTTGTACATAACTTGATCCAACTTGTAGCCCCACTGAAGCTTTCTATCATCCCTCTTAGCCCTCATACTAGGTATGGCAACAAAACAACACCAAACAATGCCTTATTGAAAATTAGCCAAACATTCATTTTCTTCCCCGGGCATTAATAGGGAAGTTGTTATTACAATGCCCCCCAGTACATGCAAAGCATACAATATGTGTAACTATATCTATAAATGTATACAAATGTGTATATGTATGTATATATGTATATGTGTATCTCTATAGATATCTATATATGTCTATATAAATGTTTATATATTTGTATATCTATGTATGTATACATGTGTGTGTATATATATATGTATATCTATATTTATATATGTGTGTATGTATGTGGATTTTTGTATGTGGGTATGTGTAGGATCATCATGGAAAAAATAGGCCCTTAAGTGGCAAAAAACTCAGAAAAATCAGAGTTGGGCAACTTGACGTAAAAGTTTGAATAAGTTATTTATATTGTTTCAAAAATATGTAAGAATAGAATCTGTAGAAAATTGAATATAGTTTCTAAACTACTAGGTTTGTTTAAAAAAAATCCATTTTAATTGAAAATTTGAAAATTTCAATCTGATGGTACTTAAATTTCCGAGGGAAAAAACTAAAGTGAAGTATCTGACCACTAACTACAATGAAATAATAATTTTTTATAAAGATTTTTTATATAGAAGTAGAGGGACTGTATCAGGAGTGTGATGCCATATTTTTTGTAATTTTTTACGGGCAAATAGTGTGAAATTATGATTTTTACTACAAGTTTTAAAAAATTCTCTCTTCATTATGTCTAACCACCTTAACGGGTCAATGTTATGAAATTCTAATTTTCTTTTTCAATCCTATAGTATGTGAAGCATAGAAGTGCATGTTTGGATTCAAAAAATGTGATACGTTTGAAAGTTATGAATCTGTTTTCAATCAACCTATCAATGGGGACTTCTTGTAATTTGAATAGAAAATGAATAATAATTACTTATTAAATTCAAATTAAAACATAATTTACTATTGAGGGTGAAGCTGAGAATCTCCTTAAAAACCCTTTTCATTTCATCAATTTGGGTTAAAAGGTCATCAGCCACCTGTCATCTATGGCTGCCACTTTGGCCCATCATGATCCTCCATGTATTTATGTATATATATATGCATGTAGATACATATATATATATATATATATATATATATATATATATCTTTCTCTCTCTATATATATATATATATATATATATATATTCTATGTATATATATATCTATGTATACATATATATGTATACATATATATACATTATGTATATGGTACATTTGCATATATATATATATATATAGTACATATACATATACATATATACATATACATCTATATAGAATCAACAACATTAATTATTTCTTTTTTGTTCCAACCATAACCAGAATACGAAGGCCATAAATCAAACAACACTACTTTGAACAACCACCCACATTAAAAATTAATGTATATATATGTATATATAGACATATATGTGTAAATATGTATACAACCATAGAGAGAGACCCACCGGAAATTGAAATATATAAAAATATATGCATATGTGTACACATATATATAATTATTTTACTTTGTTTCGGCCATAACCAGAAAATGAAAGTCATGAATCAAACAATAATGGTTTCAATATGTAGCTAGATGTGGAAATGAACAATATAGTTTGAGCTATACAATAAGAATCGGCCAAAACTTCATAATGTTAATAATTCTAAAGTTACATATATATATATATATATTGATATTAAAATATACCATGTATCACCTAAGACAAAGAACAGTAATCAATGATACCTACTCTAACCAAACATAGAATCAAGAAATTTAATTATTTTATTGTGTTCCAACCAAAACAGAAAATGAAAGCCATAAATCAAACAACATTACTTTCTACAACCGCCCACATGCATAAAGCCACACAAAGACACAAAGACAAACACACACACACACACACATATACACACACACACACATGTATATATATATATATGTGTGTGTGTGTGTATATACATACATATACATACATACACACATACATATATATGTATATATATAGGTATGTGTATATGTATGTATATGTATGTATGCATATACACATACATATATATATACATATGTGTGTGTATATGTATGTATATGTATGTATATATACATACACACACACACACACATATATATATATATATGTATGTATGTATATGTGTATATATGTGTGTGTATATATATGTGTATATATATATGTGTGTCTGTGTCTGTGTTTGTGTATCTCTATATATATGTATATATCTAGATATATGTATGTTAGTATTATATATATATATATATGTGTTATTGTGTGTGTGATGCAAATATATAGATGTTGATTTATAGTTTGGCTATGGATTTTCTTCTCAGGTTTAAGTTGCCGGACTTTGGGACTTGATAATACATGTCAAAGGTGATTGGGTGTTTGATGTGTGACAGATAGAGTCAAAGATATACAACAAATGTCATTATCATTGATTGTTGTATGGTTCCGTGTGTGAGTGGTGATAGTTGCAAAGTAACATCCTATTTTACAAAGTCCTTGGAAAAAAGCATTTCTGTCTGAGTTATCCTGTTACTATTGTGAGTGTCACTTTTTGAGGAGTTTATGTTGTTCTTTGAGAAGATTGGGTACAGAAAAACTGAGTATTTTGTGAAGTTGCAAGTGCATTGAATCTTTGTGCAATTTTTGTGAAGAAGGTGGTTGAAGGTTATCTGTATTTTTTCCATGTCAGATGGTTTCCCAAAAGGTGGTTTGTGATATTTATGTTATGAAAACCATAAAACATGAAACCCACAAAAAAAAACTAATAATGAATCCACATGCAAAATGCTACTAAAAAAAGTGAATCAGATATAGGAGTGTTTGGTACAATCAAGAATTTACCTTATGGAAAATCAGAAGCAACCATAACCACAGCTACCAAATCCAAACAATAATATTAATGTAATGTGAGGTTTTATTTCCACATCACGACTCTTCACACTAGTCAAACAGACATCATCTCGCCAACTTGCTTGCACAAAAATAGGAAAAATATTATCACAGGCGAGACATTTCTTGTGGATTTCCAACCACCCTCCCTTTCTAAAAACATAAAATAACCTACACCCACCTTTGTAGAAGGTGCAAAATACTTAATCTAGGTTGTGTTTTTCGTGAATCTATAAATCAAGATTTCTTGTGTTTTATGGAGTTCCACATGTGCAAGTGAGTGTTGGTGATATTGTTTCATTTATGACATCCGTCTTGTGTGAATGGCTAGAAAATAGTTAATTTGCAGTACTTTTTGGTGAGTTTCCCCATCTAGGCCACCATTGTTCAACCAATATTGATTTATTTAGGGTTTGCATTCTTGTGGTGTATATATGTATGTACACACACAGATATATATATATATATAATGTATGTATATATGTATATATATATTATGTATGTATATATGTATATATATACATTATATATATAGTACATTTGCATATATATATATGTAGTGCATATGCATATGTATATATGTATAGTACATATACATATATATGTATATGTGTATATGTTTATATATATATATATACATATATATATTGATCAATTAATAAAAAAGGAAGCCATGAAGATTGGGAGTGGGAAACGAAAGTTAAATATACTAATTTCTCAACATAGCTTTGTCAAAAAATTATGAAAGAATGCATTGGGAAAAAAATCAAGAGTTTCATTAGGTTTTGAATGGTTGCTTTTATTATCATGGTTGGCACTAGATGCAAAGCACATAACATTTATTGTTGAACTGTGCAATGCCATTTCTGAAAGCAAGCAACAACTATGGACGTAGACTTCCCATAGCCATTGGGAAACAAAAAAAATTGGGAGGCTGACAAAAATCCCATCGGGACTTATAACCCATCTTCTCGTTGACTTCCTTGCAAAAAAAAAGGGGCACAATATTATCATAGAGGACACTTTTCTTTTGCATTTCGAACAATCTTCCTCTAGATAAGAAGTCAAAATACCCCCCGCCCACCTTCGCAGAAGCTGTATAGAACTTGATCTACCTTGCAGCCCCATAGAAGCTTTTCGTCATTCTTCTTGGACCTCATACTAGGTATGGTATCAAAATGACACCAAACAATTCCTTATTGAAAATTAGCCAAACATTTGTTTTCTTCCCCAATGCGTTAATAGGGTAGTTGTTATTACAATGTCCCCCTGTACATGCAAAGCATATAATATGTGTAACTATATCTATATATGTATACAGATGTGTATATGTATGCATATATGTATATGCGTATCTCTATAGATATCTATATATGTGTATATACATGTTTATATATATGTGTATATATATGTAAGTATATATATGTGTGTGTATATATATATGCATATCTATATGTATATATGTGTGTATGTATGTGGATTTTAGTATGTATGTATGTATGTATATATATATACATATATACATATGTATATATAGATTATATGTATATATATATGTATATATATATATACATATATATATATTATGTATATATGTATAGTACATATACATATATATATATTATGTATATATGCATAGTACATATACATATATATACGATTATGTGTATATGTGTAACACCCTTCCATTTTGGATGTTGGATTGGCAGTGTTTTCTTTGTAATGATTGTGTTTGATTATGCTTTGACTTTGGAACTTGGTTACTTTTGACCGCTATTTGTTAGGTGATGTAAACATTATATTTTGATGTGATGGTATTTTATCTAGATGTTATCTTTATGGCATGTTTTTGATTAATTTAGCAAATAATTGATTTAATGATGTTTTATGCTTGTGATCATATCATTGATGTTAGAATCGTTAGTTAATAATTGTGTATTGGTGAAGGGGATGAGATTGTATCACTCACTTGCAAGTGCCTTACGATTCTGAGATTTACTCTTCATGGTGTGTTTGATCATATTATATATATCTATGCATGTTCGATGTACTCTTTGTTGTGAGTTGGCCAATTTTGTGACGTGAAGCTCCACTGGTTCAGGTTTGGGGAAATCCACCTAGTCATAGTATTATGCATCCGGAATTGGTATTTGTTTAATTTAGCAGTCCTATTCACAATGGCCCCATTTAATTTCAAATTATGGGGGTTATTACATGGCTTTATTGTGGTTAAATTGATTAGAATTTATCTAGTTGCAAAGTTCGTTTGTTATTTATTTTATTGATTAATTTTGTTAATTAATAAGAATTGGTTTGGTTTATTGATTAAATTAGATTAATGGTATATTAAATGAGATAGTTTTTGACACTATTGTATATTTTAATTTAATTAAAATAAAAGTATAAATCATGTTTGGATAGTTAGAGATAAATTTAAATAAATAAATAAATGAAAATATGTTTGTAATTTCACTTTTGGAAATTATTGAGAAAAGTAAGAATTCTTGGCAATTTGTATTCTTTTGTCTTAATGAATTTTAAAAAGAAATTGGGAACCATTTAGAGAATTAGAAATTGTTTTAAATTTGAAAAATGGAAATATCCTCCAAATTTTGCAATAAATTTAATGGGTGGGGATATTTTAGGGGTTTGACCAATTTGGGGAAAAACTCTATTTTAGCAAATGTAAATTCATATAATTAAAAAATTTCCATTTTGGGGGAAAAGATTTCTTGGCTGTGGCTTGGCTTGGATTGGTGAAGGAATTGGAGACTCTTGCTTGAGCTAAATTCAAAGGAGGAGTTGAAAACACCATTGGAATCTTCAAGCTTTGGAGGAAAAATCAGGTTCTTTGTTTTGTTTTGTTCATTTTGAAAAGAATTCAATCCTTGTTTTGCTATTTGAGAATCCATGAAAAAAAATGCATTCAAACTTGCAAACTGTGGTTAGATTTGAGAAATGAAAACCAAAACTAGAATCAAACAATGAAAAAAATAGAATGAAAACCAAAAGAGATTGTTGTCAAAACTGGGATGTAAATCATGTTGTTGTGTTGAAGAATGCATTGTTTTGTTGCAAGATTTTGTTGGGAATTTGCACAATAAGACACACAAGAATATTTATCAATATACTAAGGTTTTCATTTATTTATTTTCTGGAAAATAATCCTGTGTTTTTTTTAAGCATAGGTGAAATTCTTCTGTATTTTTGTGAAGATTTTATCTTTATATTTAAAAATGTAAATAAAATAAATATTATTTATTTGGTTTGTGGTGGGGAGGTAGGGGAGCCACCCCCACCACCACCGCCACCGCCACCCGCAGGGAGGTGGGTTGTGATGCGAGGGGCACCCTGGCTTTCCCACCACCGTAGGGCAGGCCGTCGCGGTGAACAGGCGCTGCCACCCGTCACCGAATTAGGCAATATTATTGTCGACACCCAGTGTCGTGCCATGGGGGTAGATTGTCTTGAGCATAGGCGCCTCCCATGGGAAGTGAAACACCACCAGTAACTCCTGGTAGGTTTCGTGGCTTTAAAAGAAAATTCATTTTTTTATTATTTATTTTTAAATATTATTTATATTATATAATAATATATATATATTATATTATATATATAATATTATTTTAATATTTAAATAATATTTATTTTATCATAGTTTATTTATAAATATATTATATATATACTTATGTATATATATCATACACATTAAGTGTGTATATGTATATATATAATGTATACATGTACATCTTATATATTTTAAATAAATTAGTTTATTATGTTGATTTGCTTAATTTCAATGTGATTTAAATATTTAAATATATAAATATATCATGGAACATACATTGAATATATACTTTTATGTATATATATTTAAGGTATATTGTATTTTTAATGAGGATGAGTGCCTTTTAGTGTTGATTTGTTCTTTCTCGAGGTTCGTGGAAATAGAGTAAATGTTTTAAAGTCTTCCAGATAGGGTTTCATTTAATTGTATGGGTTGTCATCATGATAGTCAACATTTGGATTGTCTTGGGATTTGTGCCTCCTTGGGATTAGGAGAGGGTTATGTGGTTGTGCCTCCTTGGGAAGGAGTGATTTTGTATCTTTGTTTCCTCCAGTGTTTGGAGAGGGTTTGACCTTTGTTTCCTCCAATGGTTGGAGAGGGTTTTGACCTTTGTAGCCTCCAGTGTTTGGAGAGGGTTTCATACTTTTGTTTCCTCTTGTGTTTGGAGTGAGTTTCCTTTATTTGTTGCCTCCTTGGTTTGGAGAGGTCGTCTTATCCAGTTACCCATTGGTTGTGGTTTTTGTATCATATGTGTTTTCGATAGGAGAGTGGCTCTATGTGGGGGTCCGACACACAAAGGGGCACCAGGGTAACTCACTTAGGGTTTAAGTAAGTGATAAATTAAAAAGAATTAAAGAAAAACTCTCAAACTAATTAAGATAATTAATGCCTCTCTCATAACTCATTCACTTTTAAGGTTTGAGATGAGACGAGAAGCGCAGTTGGTATGAGGGTCCGGTGGCTGGTGGAGTTGAGCCTGGATAGCCCAAGATGTGGATTCGGTTGCCTTAGATAGTTGAGCTAGGGTAACTCAGCAAATGTTGTGTGACACTCTCTCTATGTCAACTAGAATTGGTTTGTTTGTACTACATAAAAGATCATAGTTCTGGAAGGCCATAACCTTTATTGTTGAAATATGTTGTGGTTGTAGTTGAACACAGTTCAGTTGCATGTTTGTTTATTCTGGTGGTAGATGAGTATTATGTTGGATTGGTGGTTATATCTCCTAGCATAGGGGAGTGAGCCAGTGTATCACGGTTGGGTGGAACGTGCACCTTAATCCATTGGTTCATCTTCTTGTTCGTGTGGATGATATTTCCAGTTGGAAAGCTCATGGGTTCTAGTATCTTGTCATGCTTAATTCTTTCAGTTGATCTTATATTTTATCACCCCTCATTTGTTATCGAGGTGGAATTTGTAATGTGTAATTATACTTATTGGATTTATCTCATTCGGGTAATGAGTGTTGTAATTATGTTGTAAATTATATTATTGGAATCATGTGGTATTTATTATACTTGATGCAATTAATCTTGTGTATGGAATGTATGTTTACCTTAATTGTTAAGTAATTAAATGTTGTGGTTATAATTCATGTTTCTTGTTTGGGTTTAAGTAAATCAGTCTCGTAACCTTAGGGGATTGATTGGCAATGGTTAGTCAACTTGCTTATTAATTGTTGTTAAACAAAAAAAAATTAGTTCGTTTGTGTAGTAAATTGCAACTTCCCCTAGGGTTGTGTGGCGAGGCGTTACACATGGTATCAGAGCCCAAGTTTAAACACTGGGCGCTCTAGGATAATGTGGACCCATTAAGTCGTTAGTTGCGTAGGTCTATACTCTAGGCACTATGAGCCATGGCGTTGACCTAGATGCTCTATTCGGTAGTTATGTTTTCCTTTTGGGTTGATCTCACTTTTCTACCCAGAGGTTGTTGTGAGGTGGTGTAGGTCCAATGGTGTAGGAAGCCAGTGGAAAGGATAGGATCCTCAGTGTAGTGCACAATGCACCGATACCCTTCCTACTGGAAGAATGCATTAAGGACAATTGTGTAGTGTGTGATTTGGTGTGTTGTGTGTGGTGGACGACAACCAGCTTGGTTGTTATTTCCACCCCTTGCATGTCTTCTTGTGCTTTACCTCATTGTGCAAGTGATTTCCTGATTGACCCTATGTGGTTTTGGAGTTGCTTTTGCATGTTATATTGTTTTGAAATTATGAAATATGGTAATAGAAAATGATTGATCATGTTGTTAGTTCATAGAAATTTGTGCATGCTCTCATATGATTGATGCATTTGTGTGAAAGTGATTGTGTGATGATGAAACTATGATTGCATTCGTGCCTATGTTAGAACTGTAAATATTTCTTGTCTTCTTTCTCTTCCCATTAGTTAAACGAAGATGCCTATCCTTGAGTGTGTGGTGTATTGAAACCATGGTATGTTATATCTTATGAGAAAATGCTTATGTATTCATGAAGGTTGATTTATTAGATCAAACCTTGGGTAAAGGGCCTAAGTCCCCAAGTTGCATTCATAATTATGGAAAATGTATAATATGAATAGAAGAATTGTTTTGCAGTAAGTAAAAGTTTAGAAAAAAGGGATTAGTGAAACCATTTCATGATAATGATAATTGTATAATAGGTACATCTTGTTGGTGACATCTTGTTGGTGAGGCCTATAGTCCCCAACTTTATCGTTGAGTCTTAAGAAATCATGTAGATGTTAAATTATTGTACCTGGATTCAAAATGCAAAATGTAAAATGAATGTCGAAGTGATAATGTTGCATACCTTGTCTTGAGTAAACGTTGTAATGTTATCACACTATGTGTGGCCTTGTGATGATTCTCGGTGATGTGTATTGGTCCATATGTGTACTATGTATGTTAATGCATGGTTATGTGTTTTGGAGATTTGGTGGTTGGATGCTTCACCATGCTGATTCATATAGGTTGACAGTGTGCATGGTTGTGTTGTTTATAGCACGGGTTGCTATTGTTTTATATTGAGGTATGCAGTGGTTCAATTTTTCAACCATTGTTTATGTGAGATTTTATTGAGTTTGTACTAGGGGTATTAGCAGGCTTCCAGTAGTAAGCCTGACCCTAGGGGGGAGGATGTAACACCCCTCCATTTTGGATGTTGGATCGGCAGTGTTTTCTTTGCAATGATTGTGTTTGATTATGCTTTGACTTTGGAACTTGGTTACTTTTGACCACTATCTGTTAGGCGATGTCAACATTATATTTTTGATGTGATGATATTTTATCTAAATGTTATCTTTATGGCATGTTTTGGATTAATTTAGCAAATAATTGATTTAATGATGTTTTATACTTGTGATCATATCATTGATGTTAGAATCGTTAGTTAGTAATTGTGTATTGGTGAAGGGGACGGGATTGTATCACTCGCTTGCGAGTGCCCTATGATTCTGAGATTTCCTCTTCACGGTGTGTTTGATCATATTATATATATATATCTATGCATGTTCGATGTACTATTTGTTCACAAGTTGACAGGTACATGACATCAACTCCACCTGGTTCACAGGTTTGAGCATGTCTAGTGACCAATAGTAATTGATTGGGAGATAGTAGCTAGGTTTTCTGTGCCAAGTCGTCACCCTAGTCATAGTGTGTCGTCGGGTTAGTTGTTTTAGTTTGGTCTATTTCACCTTGAGTATTTGTTTAATTTCAAATTATAGAGGTTGTTAAATGGATTGTGTAGTTAAATTGATGATTAAAGGTATCTAGTTGCAAGATTGATTTGTTATTTATTTTATTGATTAATTTGATTAATTAATAAAATTAGTTTGAGCTTATTGATTAATTAGATTAATGGTGATATATTAAATGAGATAGTTGTTTTGAAACTATTGTATATTTGAATTTAATTAAAATAAAAGTATAAATCATGTTTGGATAGTTAGAGATAAATTACAATAAATAAATAAATAAATGAAAATATGTTTTGTAATTTCACTTTTGGAAATTATTGAGAAAGTAAATTCTTGGCAATTTGTATTCTTTTGTCTTAATGAATTTTAAAAAAAAATAGCATAACATTTCAATTAGAAATTAGAAATTTTTTTAAATTTGAAAAATTGAAATATCCTCCAAATTTTGCAATAAATTTAGTGGGTGGGGATATTTTAGGGGTTTGACCAATTTGGGGAAAAACTCTATTTTAACAAATGTAATTTCATATAATTTACAATTTTTCCAATTGGGGGAAAGGATTTCTTAGCTGTGGCTTTGCTTGGATTGGTGAAGGAGATTGAGACTCTTGCTTGAGCTGAATTCGAAAGAGGCATTGAAAGCACCATTGGAAGTCTTCAAGCTTTGGAGAAAAATCAGGTTCTTCCTTGTTTTGTTTTGTTTCATTTTGGAAAGAATTCAATCCTTGTTTTGCTGTTTGAAAATCCATGAAAAAAAATGCATTCAAACTTGAAAACTGTGGTTAGATTTGAGAAATGAAAACCAAAACTAGAATCAAACAATGAAAAAATAGAATGAAAACCAAAAGAGATTTGTTGTCAAAACTGGGATGTAAACCATGTTGTTGTGTTGAAGAATGCATTATTTTGTTGCAAGATTTTGTTGGGCATTTTCACAATAAGACACACAAGAATATTTATAAATATACTAAGGTTTTCATTTATTTATTTTCTGGAAAATAACCCTGTGTTTTTTTTAAGCATAGGTGAAATTTTTCTGTATTTTTGTGAAGATTTTATCTTTATATTTAAAAATGTAAATAAAATAAATATTATTTTTTTGGTTTGTGGTGGGGAGGTAGGGGAGCCACCCCCACAACCA